>CAAKHB010005049.1:82872-97761 GCA_901007665.1 Aeoliscus strigatus
ACCAGATTTTACTGTGTGTAACCTGTATTTAAACGATTGATACATTCCTGGTACCACTTTTAAAAAGCCAACACTCCCATTTCTGACAATATTATGCAAAACACTTGGATGTGTGACTGTAATAAATAGGATAAGTAGGTGTAACGCCACATGGAAGATTTTGCTATGTCAATTTTTCACCAATTAAACATGTCTAAAAGAGCTTTACTAGTTTAAATCACAGCCTCTATGTGGCCCCACAGGTCTCAAAATTCAAACTCAGCATTGCCTAATATTAGATTCAGGTCTGAATCAGATAGAATTAATTTCCATTAACACCTTTAAATGTCCCCCTGAGAGTGGTTCAGGCAAATGAAATCAGATGGTTTTTTTTACAGTAATTTAGTGTGAAAGAAAGAGGAATTTAACACCTATTATCAACTATATCAATTACTATTATCAATAATATTATCAACTATATTATTAATCTATCTATTAATATAGGACTATTATCAATAATAATAATAACAGCTAATATATAGGTCTGCAAAGAAATATATTTTCCAAAGAACTGGTTTACTGTGGAAATTCTGCTTGCCCAAACTAAACACACAAGTTGACTATTTCAAGACGGCATCTTCTCAGCAGCTGCTTCCTTCAATCCAGCTCCCAAAGTCCCACCAGAATCAGTAAAACATCTCATAATGAGAATCGACACCTTCTCTCAAGAGACAAAACAATGTTGCTGAGAACACTGGAAATGTTCTCAACATGGCACCATCCACTGAGCTAAGTTTAGAAAATTACCTCTGGCTGAAAAAAATTGCTTTGACAGATGACTGGAAAAAATAAATAAATTAAATACACTACTCAGGATGCAAACAACAGGACATAGTCTTGGGTTGTCTTGACTCCCCAGTATCAAAACGATCCAAATATGTCATTTCCTGCTGGTCTGGTTTCAATTCACAAAGGCAAAACTTAAAAAAAAAGAAAACTGTGTTTCTCAATGTAGGTTTTTAATCAAATATCTGGTGGCGAGACAGTGGTTTGTTATATAACTCTGCCATCAGACTTGATGATGTCCCACTACAACTTGAACCTGGTTTGTCCGCTGAAAACTAATTTTCTAAATTCACCAGTCTCAAAGCGCAAAATGCTTCTTGTGATTACTTCTAATGGTGTTTACACATGCTTGACGGCCATCTGTGGTGAACCAGAAAACAATTATTTGGTCGAAACATGGCTTGTATGAACACATCTTGATCCTCATGATTTCAAATCATTTTGTCAGACAACAATTTCTGTACAATGTACATCGTAAAATGTACTGACACCTGCAGTGTAACACATGTACAACTCCCTCAGAACTAGACGAGGTCCATGTTGTGTCTCTGTCCCTTCACAAAAACATGATAAATTCATCAGATGGGCAGTAGATCAGGTATCACTGGCATAGGTGCAGTTCTACATTGTGCAAAGCAAGGTCATGGGACAAGACTGTTGGGCGATCAATCAAATTGATAACTAAGGCCCAACCTGCTGACATGAAGAATACTGACACTGCTGCAACATCAGTCTGTCCCCAACACTGCTTAGATAAATGAAGAGACAGAAGATTAAACTTTTGAACCTTTCATATGCTTAACATGTTATAAGAGCTTAAAGGATCTTCTTGAAGGCTCCACGGGGACAGCAACCTCTTGTAAGACCTTAACACATTTAACTGCGCAATTTGTCACCTGATCTCCATGTGCCTTGTTTTATTGATCATCAAACTTCAATAAGTGCTCTTCTTGATTTGTATGCCGCATTGGATGAAACGCGTCTGCATAATGAGTTGATGCTTAATGCTTTTCAGACAGACGGCTCTCACAGTATGGCAAAACAAATGGCATTCTCATTTTTAATCAATAGGACAATTAACCTTTGTTATCAGCAGTGTCTCCCTACACAAGATTTAGGATTATACCTATGCAGACATGCTTTGGCTCATTATTGGACTTATCTGTTTTGACTTCCCATATATCACTGGAATTAAGTTGATTACTTTGACCATTGGTGACTCATTAATGTCTCTTTGGAAATTAGAGGCATATTCAGTAATGTTCACTCATAATTTCAGATGCATGCTCTCCACTTTAATGACTATATCACAAGACACAAAATTAGCAAATTATCATTCCATTTACGCAAATGAAAAAGTCTGATATCTAATTACTCAACTAAACTCATTTAAACTTCTTCTACAGACCCAAATGCCCATTCAGTAAGTGCACAGAGAAATACAAAGAGAGGTCTGGGAGTAGGATTGTATAACATAGGATTGTATAACATATCAGGTGTTTTTTTCTGGAAACTTCCCATGGGAATTTAAGTTGTGCAGATATCCAATGAATGGTCAGTGAAACAGTTCCACGCAGGGGTCACGAGTGACGTTGTTGATATCGGTACTCAACATGCGCTTGCGCTACGGAGATGTATCCGGTGCTTAAGCACAGCCTCTGGCGGTCAGGAGGGTCGACATAGAACTATAGTTTACAATTAGCATCTAACTTATCAGCTAGTGATGCACTGTATGCATATATTTTCATGTAATATTTGCAAGTTAAACATTCATACCATATATCAAGTAAATTTACACCATCTAGTCAACATGTATGTCACATTATGCAGTTCACGGGATGAAATTTATTTATATTTATATTTAGTTTTTAGATGAAAGACGAAAGCAGAGTTTTGAAATCACCTGATTGTACCTACAATTGCATGAACTACCATTATGAAAAAAGGATAACAGAACCTGTTACTAAAAACATCTGGGCATTATGGTCCTTCACAGCTTTCAGGTCACAGCAACATTAGTACAACCCAGGTTTCTGGTTTCACATTTGAGTGAAATACGGAAGAATTTAGTGGCATGTCCATCAAGCAGGAGACTCTTTATCTAAGAGACATGTAAAACAAAATGGGAGGATGATGAAAAACTTACAAGAAATGAGCTAAGGTTGGAAATATTACGTTGTCGAAATAGTCATCACAAGACACAGTCATACTATAGAGATTGAGTTATTTCTTTCCCACTCAATGGTTTGAAATACGTAATATTAATCAAGTACTGCACTTTCCAGACTGTCCCTAACTTCATCATTTTCTCTTCCCCAACAAAGTGTCCAAACACATTCGGCAAATTGGCCTGGGACTTTTCTGGTGTGGGTGTAGCTACGCTAAAGCCAAGACAAGTAGTTACGGTTTGAGTCAGTATGGTGTTCAGGGGAAACACAAGAGTCTTCCATTCTGTTTGGAAGTAATGTAGATGACATCATGTTACTACGCGACGGTAAACGTGTGCTCCAACGTGCAACTCCAGTCAGAATCACAAATACGTTGCTACAACTGCCAACAATTTACTTTTAAGAGATAGGCATTTGAAAGATGCCGTCAACCGCTTTGATGCGGTGCTAAACTTTCCGTAGCAGCGGCGGTGCAGTGGGGGGACGAGCTAACTAGCGTTGTTAGCATCGCTGCGGAGAAAGAGGACAAAGAAGGAAGAAAGCAGTGTAAAAGTACCTGACAGACAAGTGTGTGCGCTCTCATAGTTTCCGTCGATCCATAGACAGGCAATTTCTTTCTGCTCTGGGTATCCAGGAAAGCTTCCTGTTAGCAACGAGACCTGTCAAACAATGGCGGCGCCAACTACGGCAAGCAAGAGGCACACACGTGCTTTTTGTTGACGTTTTTTGTGCGAACGCTTAATTCGAGTTTAGTTTCGGTTTCGTCTGTCGGTTAGAATATACTCTGGAACTGGACAGTTTAGTGGGATCTTAAGAGGCAAACTCCACAAAGATATATTTCTTATTTAGGAGAAGCCACCTACATTGGAAACACTTCTCGTATAGAACTACTTGAGATCATGGAGCAAACATGAAGCGGAATTTAAAAAATGTAAACTCATCCTATACATTTTATCATAGAATCTATTTTATTTTACAACCGTTTTATCCCTCTATTTTTCAACAGTTTTAACCATTTATGGAACACTTACATGGGTTTGAACTGTGCTCAAAATAAACAATATTATTCCTATTATTATTACCATTAGTTCAATTATCGTGCTGTCAGTTCAAAATGTCATTTAATTAAAAAATTAAAACATAATAATAATTGGTCATTACTACTGGTTATTAATTTATTAATAGGGAAAAGGGTATTTAAATGACATGGTCATGTAAACACATTTTTTGTTCTATCTCAAAGCAAATCATATTATTTTGTAATGTCACTTTCCTCAGCTGAATTTGGTGCCTTCTTCCACAACTGCAGTTTACTGTTACTGTTCTGGTGGCAAAGCTCTTTCAGAGATGCTAGGGCATGGACAAAGCCAGTGATATCTAGTGAATTCTCATTACAAGCGGATTATCATATGTGCCAGCATGCATTCCACTCCCACATCGTTAAGTGTTTTGGACCATTTACAGCCAATTACACCATTGCAAATGCTTTGTGCGTGTATGCGCCCACCCTAAGACACCCTATGATAACATATGACATGTTTTGACAACTCAATGTAAATTTGTATCGTTCGCTTTGCAGTGGATTGAGTGTTAATCACAATTCGCTCTGTAGCTGACATCTGCTGCTGCTTCAGCTCTATATCACATCTGCTCCACATAGCAGAGAGTGGTACCAACTGTTTGGTGTAAATACTGATCTGAGAGATATTTTAATGGTTAATGAGCCATTAATATTCCCGAATGCATAATAATCCCGGGTAACGTGCCTCTCCCTGCTGGAAAGATGCACTCTTACCTTGATCACAGCAGGCTGCTGTGATTAGACACACGCTGCACAGCCTCACTCACAAATTACATGTTTTATCATATAGCTCAAATGCAACATTTTGTTTTGTTTCATGTTTATTCCACGTCTGTTGGAAATTTCCTTGAAATTAAGTTTTGGACCTTTAATGAGAAATGTCAAACTTAACTAAAAGTAAAATGAGACCAAATCAAGTTGATTGTAATTTTGTAATGACTTAAAAGGATCACCTCCAGTGCCAACATTGTGGTTGGCTGATGGAAGATGAATTCTTTATTGGGAAGCTGACAGTGTGGAGGGCAGGTGTGAGCAGAATAAAAAAAATAAACAAAACATTGCTCTTGTTTGCCGAGGTGAGGGTCAAATTTGCAACGTTGTTTTTGAGCTGATCATTTCTTTCCAAAGAGCCATGACAGCAATCACAGCCACAAAAGTAATGTACGAGGGATAATAAAACATTGATGAACTGCTCAACTCAAAATTCATTCATTCAGTTATTGATGCTAAGTTCTGTGTCTCACCGAATCGACATGTCGATATAACAATTAATTCCATTCCATAGTCATAGTCATAGTCATTGACATAACTAATATAGGAGGCTCAAAATATTAACACAGGTGTACTGAAGTGAATGTGAATATCAAAGTAGCCCTTTTTTGATTAAAAATAAATTTTCCCAGTGAAGAAAATTCCCCAAACCGTTGGTTATTCTTGTGTGATTTGAATGGTAATAGGTTTTCCTGGAGCATGGCGGAAACAGCTGAATAGCAAGCGGATACTGGTTTACGCTGGTGATGGACAGCACGCTTTCAAAAATTTGTCTTAGTAAATTTCCTGTCAGCCACGGAGCTCTGATGGTAAAATATCCCCCCAGAAACATGAAAAGAAAGATTACCTCTGCGACAGAAGTTGCTGTTGACCAGAGGAAACATGTTGTTTCCCTTCGACAGTGTATTTGAGAACATTCAATATCAGCCCTCCTGCAGGCATTCAATCTCCTTCTAAAGCTGCTCCCTCTGTCAGTCTGTTCAGCTTTTCTCATTAGATTTCCTACCCTTATGCATCCCAAGTATTCTGTAGTGCATAGTGTGCGGAATGATGCAATGAATTCAAGTGTCATGACTGCATGAATCTCATCATGTCTTGGGTGATTCACATATGTTAAGTTTGGTTTCCTAGCAACCCCCACTAAAAGCCTGTTTTGATTGGATATTGCCTGGAGACCTCTCAACTTCAGAGGCAATCGAACCGCCTCTCAGTAAACTTAGCAGCAATCAAATTTGTTTCAATAAATCACAGCAGTCGGTGGTAAACCAACTAAATAATTGCTTTTCTTGTCTTGAATGAGAGGTGAGATTTGTGTAATCCCTGTTACAAAACAGCTGATTTTCAGATGAGCGTGAACAGAATAGCCTCAGTCAGGAGGGAGCTTTTCATCCGGTTTCATCATGTGTCACTGTGTCTGATTGTGCCGTGATTGTCAGCTCTGCTTAAAATGGGTTTAATGGCAAATCTTGGCTCTTAAGTGTAGTTTGTCACATGGAGAGCAGATATCAGCCTGTCACTTGCCGCAGCATTCCTGGCTTCTGTTGTCTACGCAGCAGCTGTTTTCTCCTCTGTCCAAAGGCACACCCTTGCCCAGTCCCTAGAAAGTGACCTCCAGCACATTCAGAATCCTAGCTGCAGCCTTCACACTCTCAAGAGCTCAGTTTGCAGCGCTCCCAGCGACACACTATCCAGGCTCCGACTTGCAAAAGCATATCCGCCTGCACCCCAGCTGAGACAGCTCGCCTCCAACTCTGCTCCTCAGCTGCCATCTGACCTCCACTATCCATGCCGACCCCCTCCCCCCCAACTCCAACGAGAGCGTGTCCTCTTTATGAATCCAGCACGGCCCTTAAATTGTGGATAATGTGCTGATGCTAAGATTGGGATATAAGAATCTGTAAGCATGGAGCATTTCATAACTCAGCTTCCCTAAAAGCCTTAAAGATACAGTATGTCACTAAAACCGGAAGGTGGCAAACACGACAGATCATTACCACGAGGCTTTCACATTTACTGCAGACAGATGTTTGAAAAATTTGAGCTTTTACTGATTCATAGTTTCTCAAGTTGGATGTTTGGAATGAATACAAAGCAAAACTGTTTTTTTGTAAAATAACATAATAACCCTCACTCCTTCCATGAGAATGTTTTAGAAAGAGAACACGTAGACATACTTAGTGATAAAATGAGACCCACAAAGACATGGCGGTATATGCAGGCTCAGTAAAACATTTCTGCCTTTTTGTGACTGGGCTCTGTGTGGGAAAAACTGCATCAAACTGCATCAACATCAAACTTTGACTTTTCATCTAGAAATTGAATTTGTTTAAAAAAAATAGATTGGAACTGAAAGCTACATGAGTTCTGAGCAAAACTGCAATACAGGATGTTGCAACTATTGAACATTTCCTCTCAAAGTGTTTATTCCTGACAGGACAAATCATATTAGGTCGCTGTACCAGACTGTAGTGGAAATAAAAGATATTGGTTATTTCATTTTCCAAGGCTCAGTAGTATGACTCTTTCACTCCTTTATTGTATTGTGTCCCATGTGTGAACTTTGTATCAGTCTGTAGAATAATTGAGACCATTAATCCATCCTCCAGTAAGTAAGTGGAAAAAGATTGTGCAAACTCAGCATTAAGACAAGAAAGAGATAAACATTTAAGACAGAAGTCCCATAATTGAGAATACCTTTTGTTATTTTCCCTTGTCGTGCAGCTGGTTGGCTTGTTGTTCTGTCATTTGCACAAACTGTTGACAGGTTTTACAAAACGCCAAATACAACATCTGAGCGCTGAATGAATAGGTGAGGGCAGAGGAGAGAAACGACACGTTGTTGGGACATGTCTACGAGTCAGAGAGACGACCACAATCCATTGCATCTCCATAAGGTTCTGTTGGTTTTTAATAAGGAATACAAATGTATTCAGATGTTCTTCCTCGAGATCAGATCATTTTAAGCCTCTGGTGTAATATTTTAACATTTTCTATCTTGAGTACATTGAACATTAAAATACAAAAGCTAGAACTACCATCCAAAGTGACACACATGGTGTGATACCTCTGTCAGCACAACTTCTTTTGTCTGTGCCTTCATATTCAGTTTGAAATGACAAAGCTGTGGTTTAATCAGTTTTTAGACACTGACTTTTGCCTCTGCAGATCCAGCCAATCGCAACACTGCAGCTCAGATACCTCGGCTCAGTTTTCCGTTTCTCATCAGTTTATCAGCTCACCACTGGTTCTAAGCCCACAGTTTGTGGGACAATCAACTCTCTTGTGCGTTCGTTCGTCTCAATTGTCCTCGAGGATCATTCTCCCCTCACCTGTCAACCACTCTGAGCCCAATTTTACTTCTCAAACATTTCCAGTCTCTACCTGTGCTGCATCCTGCCTGTGCCTGCCTGCCAGCCTGCAGCCTTATACAGTATCTCTGCATTATGGGTTTATTTATACATATTTTTTGATTTTTCCCAGTGTCTTGCATTCGGATCAAAGCACTTTAGTCGTCCAAGGTCTGAGCCTTAACAGTTTGAGATTGAGCACATAGTGTTCTGAAAGGTTTCCACAGACAATAAAAGCCTCCCACGCACTCAAGATTTTTTGAAAATGATCTTACATAAAGCGACTGGGTGGAATTGATGTCGCAGAAATGAAAAAGGCTTTCATAATGTTCAAAATATGAATTGGTTTTGTTATCCATGCAATAGGTAAATAATACACAAGTTAGCTAGAGAGTTGTGGTTATCTGTGCGGGGCAAATATTTTAGGTAAGTTCAGCAATGCCCTCCATGTCATCCTCTGAACAATTTCAAATAAGCTGCAGTACCAGAAAAATAAGAAATAAAACTAAGTGATCTGCGCTGCTGATAAATCATTTTCTTCTCCCAAATTCCTAACAAAGTAATTACAAAAATCACCCTCTCTGCAAAACCAGAATATAAGCCAACGCACTTTAAATTGAATAAACAATCTAATCGTGCAATCATTGCCTGTGGATTAGCGATAAACCCTTCTCTTATTTGATAAGCCCAGGGATGATGCTGGTACAACATATCCAGAAGTGGGGAAAAAGTGAATTCAGCAACATGATAATCAACATACTTGATTATTTCTTCTCAGCGAACATTTTGTTTTCCTATTTCTCACTTCTTTTGGGGACAGAGACTGAAAAGAAAAATGGTTTGGCTTCAGATTTGATCGAGAAACATATGCGGGAAACTCTCTGCAAACATGAACTCGGTGTTACATTATTCCAGTGGAAGGTAAATAAGTTTGACATCTGCTGTTTCTCTCCTGCTGTGACAAAGGTGAAAAAAACTGATGTGTGTCTCCATAAACTTGAGGCTTCAGCTGGCAGCCGGTCAACCAACATGCAAGACGAGCTCTTCTGAAGTTAAATAATTCAAACACTCGAGGCAATCAAGTGTAATTCATGAAACATCTCATATGTGAAAATGGGAAATTATGGTTTTATGTGTGGAAACTGCACCAGGCGGTTTTGAAGTCGGGTGCTTTCTGATTTACATACTGGTGAAGGTAAAGCCAAGAATTCATTCAGGACATGTTGTCATGGTTGTGTGTTTTGGTTCTGTGTCTGTGTTTGTTTTTCTTTTTTGCCCTGTGTTTCTCCTCCCTCTGGCTGGCAGTGGAGGTGTGGCCTGGCTGATTGGGAGCAATCAGCGCACCTGATTCCCATCGGCGCGCTGATTGCTCCTGCTCTTAAGCCGTGCGTTGGCTGCACCCCACTGCCAGATTGTTTGTGCATTTTTGCCTTACTCTCCCGCCATTGTATACCTAGCTTTGTCGTTTCTCTCCTCGTGACCGTTCCCTGTTTCCGCTTAGCGCGCGCTCTTAGTTTCTCATTACCCTCCAGTTTATGTGGAGCGATTTCCGTTTCTAGTTTTCTCCCTGCCTTTGTGGCTGCGCTTTTTGTTCTTCGCTCGATTTCCCTGCCCGCTCGCCACGGCGCAGTGGTTTTTTGTTTCGGCTGATTTTGCGTTCGTTTGATCCAAGTGTTTTGTTATCTTTACCCTGTTTGTGCAAAGAATAAATCTTTTGTTGTTTGACCTGTGTTCGCGTGTGAATTTTCCTGCATTTTGGATCCACGCCAAAACCTCGGGCTACGGCCCCCTGACACATGTAAGTCTGCAATAAGGTGAGTGTAATTTGTTTGTTGTTGCCTTTGATTTTACATCAAATTTTAGCAATAGCCACAAATGCTGATGTAGCATTAAACAGAAATATGGCACTGCATAACTAAACCTATAAGCTAAGTGCTAGATATACTGTGTGTAGTATGCAAACACGAAAAGTAGTACTGTCTTGTACTTGTCTTTGTACTCTGTGCTTCAGGACTTGTAATTTTGACTTTCAGTGTGACAATGTGTTGAGCACAAAGTGATAATGGACGATCTGACTGCATCGTCACAGGCATTTCAGAGCTACAGGCTTATTAAATCCAACAAGACTGTCGATACAAGGTGGTTGGGACACCTGGTTCGGATGCCCCCGGTGCAGCTCCCGTTGGATGTGTCTCAAGAACAAATTAATAAGAGGAGGCTGGCCAGGCAGAAGACAGGGGGCAGACATGGACATGCTGGAGGGGTCACATCTCCATTTGACATCCCACGGGGAGAAGTAAGGAGACCTGGATAGGTTTTGAGTCAGCTGCTGCCGAACTGCATTTGTGCCCAGCATTCACTTATTAGCTCCATGAGGATGGATTGATGATGTACTGCTCCTTTGTCTTGTCATAGTCTTGTGCTGGATCCATTCACTCTGATCTTTATATATGCTTGTGTTAGCAGGATGCATGGGTGCACCATTTATAGCATATTTTGTTTGGGGTTTTTTGCACACAACTCCCTTGGCAAGAGAGGTGATCTCATATTCAGATAATTTGCAGGAGCTCACACTGGGGTTTATTATTAGGACGTCATCATCTGTGCTATTTGTGATGAACTGGAGACGTGTGTTTTTGTGTCAATTGATATTGGTTGTGGGTTTTCTTTTTTTTTAACCCGTCTTTGCTGTGTTCTTTTTTTCATCTGCCTGCTGTTTTGTTTTCCTCCAGGCTCATACCAGGGAGATATTTGACAGAGTTGACCTCAGAGGAGGATTCTCACTGCCGTAGGCTGTATGCATGGAGCTCAGCCAGCAGACAATATCTGAACAACAAAGTCAAACTTTTTTTTTTTTTTACCCATCCTGGCTGAAGCTGTTTATGTCCTTCAAAGTGAGGGTTTCACCATCATTTCTAATCAACAAACTCAGTGTTGACCCTCGGGGGCCTCAGCCAGATGAGACGAGATGTAGATGCAAGAAGGTTCCATACTTTTCAATCAATGTGCTTTCTATAAGATTTTGGTGTCTGTTAGGTACAGCAGAATCCCAAGCCTCTGCAGAACATGAATGATGCAAGCTGACACATAAATCATGAAATCAGATCACAGGAGTTTTTTTTTCATCACTGAAATATGTTCATATCCATTTTGTAACTTGATTTTCTAACCTCCCACCTATTTCACTTATCAAAGTGAAATATATTGGTGTATGACAGCCACTTAGCCCCATGATGCATGCCTGTTTAACGGGTGTCATACTGAGGTGACAGAAAGTGTTGTGTCATTGCTGTGTAAGAAAATAAAGTAAAACATCACATTCAGGGTTTTTTGTGCACACTTGCAGTGGTTTTGCTAATCCAACAGTGTATTTCTTTGCAATCAAATGTTCCTTCTATTAGTGTTCTCCACACTGGCTGGTTGTGACACAACGGTTTTCTAACAGATCGTAAACACAACGTACCTTCAAAGGACATGTTTGTTCTGCTCTTGGTCACATCTGAAATGCTGCTCACCAGGTCAACCGAGTCAAGACAATACCGGGAAATTTAATGTTCCATTATCCACTAAATACCATCTGGGTCAAAGTGGCACTTGTGGAGGAAATAAAATGTGGTTCAATTAATGACAATGAATTGAACTGAATGAGGCAGACAGATCCAGGTGGTCATCCAGAGCTCTTTTTTTTTTTCTCCTTGCAAACATCAACCATTTTCAAATTAATTGCATGACCGTTGTGAAAGAATTTTTGATTCCCACAACTAACATTCATGCTTGTGACAGTGTCAGTAATATGAATAATAATGGTAATTATATCATAAACATTATAAACAGTTATGTGTGTAAGATAAATAGTAGAAGTAGAAACTGTTCAAATGTCACCAGCATTTAGATCCTTAATGATACATATATAGTATTCCTGCTTGATTACAAAAGTTCCTGCAAAAAACAAGCCAATTGGCATCTCATACCGTATATAACAGCTTAACAAAAAAAAGGCAAATTGCCTGATTAAGACACATCAGGCCTGTACAGCTCGTCTTACCCCACAAACAGCTCTTTGATGGTGTCTCAGAAAATGAGGACCTTTGAAAAAATGTCTTCATGTTCTAATTTATGCCAGCAGCACATGTCCGTACACACTAGAACTAAACATCTCTACTGATCTTAGGGCAGAAACATCTAATTGCACTGAGCGCACATCTATTTCTGCCATTATTTCGTCCGTTCTCACTAAAGATCTCAGCCGGATTTGCTGCAGGCAGCCAGATGCCACATGTGGAACCATCAGAGGTGAATGGCCACTGATCTAAGATGAAGTCTGAGAAAAGGTGTGAAGTAAATTAATTTCACACATGAGCAAGCCTGAAAACTCTTTTCTGATTGAGGCTGACATGCATCGTGATGCTAATCCTGCACAACCATACATGTTTGAACATGCATGCTTGAGAATTGAGACATTATATCCTCATGTTTCCTCTTTACTGGTTATCAGCACCCGTCTCACTCGTATAAACATTGTATTTTTCACACAGACAGTTGGTCAATGTCACTGTGATTGTTTTTTTCGTCCTGGAATTGAGCCATCAGAGCTGATGGTGATGAAGCAGGTGCTTTTTGATATAAACTAGTGAAAGTGACAAGGAGATAATTGCTGGTTCTTACCTTGGTCAGTCATAAATCCACCTGAAGGGCATCGTTTTGTCCCAGGCTGAAGTGAGCCAGATACCTGCCACAGGAGATGGAATCCTTTTAGATCATCAAAGTATATGAATGAAATGGAATAAAAAAGACAACACAATATAATCAATCTAAAAGTAGTATACTAAAATAGTCACACTGCAACTAAAATGGATTCATATTGCAGTAAAATTGTGGTAAAATACTGGTCTTCTAGTACTGACTAAAACTAAGCTTTCACCAGCCATTAATTAGAAAATCAATCGCTGTAAGTCAGTAAATAATTTATAAATAAAGCCCAATTATAGTCTGTAGTTTTTCTGCAAGCAGCAGGTGAATTTACCTAAACATGCATGGAATCCGTACAGAGAAATATGCCATCGGTAATTCATGGTAGGAGGTGCTTTAACTTTAAACAGTGAACGTTAAATTTGGCGAAAGGCGGCTGTCGCCAACACATTCCTTTGAATGTCTAAAATCAGAACACAGGCTTGTTGTGTGCCTTGATTCTGTTGTGGTTCTAAAGGTGGAAGTCGCACAGTGCCGAGTAGCATCCTAGCACAAGGGTGGACCCCTGGTGTATACGGAGAGCCAGGTAAACAGAACGCAAAGTTGAACTGAAGCAGTGTTATCACCAAGCAAATATCAGCAGCTGGGGTTAATGTAAAAAAATCATTACAAAAGCATTACAAATTAGCACGTATGTTAGCTGATGTGGTTTATACTCTCATTTGTTCATGTCTGACAGTGTCTTAAGCTTTCAATGTCAACCAGGACGGAGGGATGATCCTGTTAGTATCTTGATATGGAATTAGGGCTAATCATCCAATGAGACATCCGAACTTCATTTCTTCGGTCCTCATTTCACTTGCCATGAGTCAGATAAGCAAAGACACACAGGAGGGAAGGGGTTTGGGAAATGTCAGGGAATGACAATGAGGCTTTTTGAAATTGCAGCCAGCTATCTGGATTAATGTGTGGAAGGATTCGACCAGCATTTCTCGCGCTTCAATGGTGGGATGTTGATGCTGCAGTTGAAAGACTGAGCCATCATTGCCTGTCTGTGTGTGTGTGTGTGTGTGTGAGCGTGCGTGTTCCAAGTTATACAGCCAAAGAGTTCCTCTCATCAACATTTTATGTCAGAAGGAATGATATCCATTCACTGATGTGCTTTAGGATTTCAAATGGACTTTGACAATGGTCAGTGTGGATACTGCTGTAAGTCAAACACTGACACATCTCAGCATTTGGAACAGACAACATTCATTCAAATTTAGAAAAGCCTTAAAAAATACATCAAGTCTAATTCGTTACATGAAGCCACAGAGACTGTTACACTGCTGTTACATGCTACACAGGGTAACTTGTAATTGTTAGCAGCTACATTTCCAATGTGGTAACTTTCTCAACAAATCCAGGCTTTCTCTCAGTCCCCATGATGCTAAGGGGTGATGTATCAGAAATCTCCTAAGATGAAAACCCAAAGGATGAAACGATAAAGAAAATCATCTCAAAGCAGCGTGAGAAAAGATGCCCTGAGACGCAGAGCAGGAGCTGACGGTGGCAGATTGTTGCAAAAGATGCAGGGTGGGCTGAAACCTTTGTTACCATTTCATCTTTCACAAGCTATGAAGAGCGGCACCTATTTCTCATGTCCTGACTGAACAGCAAAGGACTGCCATGATTGCTCCTGACCTCAGTTACCAGGAGCATAATTGACAGCTGCTGGAGTGAGAATGCAGAGAGGCACAGTGAATTAGAGAGCTGAATCCAATCTGGTCTGACCGGATCAATGCACTGCCATTTGGGACTGACAGACTGAAGACCGGCACACCGCTCACACACCTCAGGTTGGAGCACGGAGAGAGAGAGAGAGAGGGAGAGGGAGGGAGATAGAGAGAGAGGGAGAGAGGGAGAGAGAGAGAGAGAGAGAGAGAGAGAGAGAGAGAGAGAGAGATAGGAGGGTGAGTGGTGAAACATCTTCAAGTAAACTACAGTCCAGTTGAATTAACCCAGC
>CAAKHB010005049.1:105141-127156 GCA_901007665.1 Aeoliscus strigatus
GCTCCTCTGTGGTCCGTGTCCAGGAACTTTACAACTGTCTGAAGTCTCAGACATTAGTCACATCCCCTCTGCCCATGCTGCATATTTCTCTCCTTTGCACCTCAGAGGCCCATAGACAAATGCTTTTACAACCCCACACCTAAAAAAAACATACACAAGCACACACATTTTGAACCCGTCCCCACCTGTTCTCCCTCCTCAGCAATCTCCCTCCGCCCAGAATTTCCTAGTTTTCACAGCAACAATCCAGCTATGTGTTTAGGTTACTTGAACTAAACTCACGATCCTTTGCTGGAGTCGTCCAAGTAGAGGAATGATCAACATCGTCACAAATCATCATGAATGTGAGCTGGATTATACAGCAACAGCCATTTACAGCGGAGGGAAACTCCTGTAGATCTGCCATCACAAAAGGAATTAGGTTTTATTGATCTTAAGGTTAAGCTCTGTTTTCCGCATTTGGGCTTGAGAATGTTGTTGATAGACAGACAAAGCCAGACAGCCTGACACTAACTGCCATGGGTGTCCTGAGAGGTGACAGAAAGCAAATAGTCTGAAGTCACCCACCCATCGAATGTCTCGTGTTACACCGCCTGACACTGTCCACCGCAGCCGGCATCCAGCCCACTCAATAACTAATTACAGTGTCTTTAGCCTCCTCTCTACCTCCAGCCTTTCCTCTCTTCAAAGGAGAGCCAAAGGACAGGATGTCTATTAATTAAAAAGGCTGACTAACGGAAGCGCCGACGAACACTCGTCCTGTTCACTCTCTCACTCTGACTCACTGGGTCTGTTGCTTTAGCTCAGTGATTTACAGCCGAAGCAGCTTAACACAAAAGACTCTAATGAGGGATGGTTTCATCTTTGGACATTTGGAGGGGAAAATCTACCACTTAATCACATCCACCACAGAAAATCATAAACGGCACAAAGAAGAAGAGGTGAAGTTCCTCCGACTTGGACCTTTACAATAAGAGAAAAGAAAAACATCCACTTAGGATACTGAAGAATACTTTGATGGTCAGGTATTTGTTTGCCTGTTGAGAACCATAAGTTAGATAGATGACTGTGGGCATGGTCAGACAAAGTAAGGAAGGTTACTGCTCGACTCAGAAAGATACGATGTACAGTATGTACAGTATCAATACTGAGTCTAGTACCAGTTAGCACACAGTCATATGGGCACATTCAAAGGGCAACACAGGAAATTATTCTTTTTGCAAAACAGGCTCCCAATCCCCAGTGCAGCCATCAGCATCAACCTAGAATTACTGGGGAGGGGGCAGGGCTAATTTGAAAACATAGCACAAAGATATTTGTGTTCTCTGACAATTACTTCAAATAGTGAGTCTTAATGAAAGAGAAAACAGCAACTGAACGTTCAGAGGCACGATTACCCTGTACGTCACGGCTGCACGCTCCATAATCGCATGTAATGTGGGGCCACCAGACAGGTATTAGATCACAGGTACACTGCTGAACCTTTAGCAATGAGCTTCCATTTTGGGTGTACTTTTTAAATCAGGTATCTGCTGAAACGATAGATAAAACTAATCCTGTTTCATGCCTCGGCTGTGGCTCTGGTAGAGGAGGTGACAGCCGGCGGAGGAGAAGACGCTGTCACAGGTTTACTCCACAGGGAAAACCTTTCAGGGAAAAGACGACGGAAGGTCAGTGGAATCTCTTTTTTCCCTCGACAGACCAACTTAACACACAGCAGCCCCACCGCCGCCACCCTCCACCCCCTGGATCTCCTTGTCAATATTGTACAGTGCTGGTGCAAATTATTGTCCTGGGTATAAATAGGCTGACAGTCTGGCAGGGCCAGGTGGTCTAATCTGCCAGTTCAGTGTCCTCCTCCATGCCTGGCATGGTGCTGTACCTCTGGGGTGAATGTGTTCCCAGATTCACAGGGAGCTCAGACAGTCCACAGATGACTTGCTCCCTGGGAAACTGTAAAGATGGTCAATGCACTTTGGAACCAGACAACATAACCCAGAAGGTCAGAAACCGAGAAGTTTAATTAGCAACGTCAATAGAAACGTTACGCTGTCCTCACCCTGTTTTTGTTTTTTTTTCTACATTATTTTGAAATGAACTCATTAACATTTGTAGCACACTTATTCCAACTAAATTTATGCTACAACGGAATGTTGCTCTTTTAAAGTCAAGGATTGTTCCTTTTGACCTTTCACTGATTACCTACTTGTTATTCTACCTGTGGAATATTTTTAATCACAAAGTCATTAAAATGTGTGACATTGCACTGAAGACACAAACACACACAGTTTATAGTGCTCGTTCACTAACTTCATCAGGCCTGTTTAGTTACCAGAGAACTCATACTGGGTCGTTCATACCAGAGCAGTTGTTAACAGGTCGTTGATTGGTTGTTGTTGATTTAATGTCCTCACAAATGTCTTTAGTCATGGTTTTCAAAAACCTAAAATAAGATATTCCACTTAACTTGAACGGGCAGAGAGGAAGCATCGTTATTTTATTGTCAGGGTCTCAACACTGGAAATAAAAGTATTTGTTTTCTCATTCTAATGCTATGAAGCACTCGTTTGATCCTGCTGAAAAATGCTGTACCACTGACTTTATTAGTCTACTTTACTGAACAAACAACGTAAAAGAATCCATCTCTGTGGACCACCTGAGACCAATCCTGAATGCACTTTGAGCACAAACACCGAAGTTGCTGAAGCTGCATATTTTGTTTGGAGTTTTACTGCCAACTTTGACAAGGTTTTTTGATTCAAGTTGCTGTTGTTTTTGCTTTTATAAGACTTTGAAGTCTGTCTTATAAAACTGATTGATTCAGGGATGCGAGAGCTTCAGGGTGATGCTGTGCTAATACTACTACTGCTCCTACTGCAACTACTAAAAATAATAACAATATTAACCACAGTATCATTCTTCTTAGTATGATTTTTGTTTTACAAGTTTGAAATAAAAGTACTAATTCTACCAAGACTACTATGCTGTGCTGTGCTGTGCTAAGCCAAGAGTGTGAGTGTGATGAATGGTGATAGATTACAATTCCCTCCCTCCCTTCACTCTCTTTTTCATCTAATTTCAGTCACTTACAGGAAGTATCTTATGGTTATAATGTGTCCTGGACTGCTGCCGAGTCTTTAAATATTGCCTCTAACTCAATTCTTAAAATCATTTCAATGCTTCAATACAATTACACTGAAAATATTACTTCCACAGAAGAGCAGGGAAGATAATTCAGTTCATAGCTGCTGTCAATTTGACTGCAGCTCCACTTTCCTTGCGTTTGAAAATATATGTGAAAAATTCCGTGGCTGTTATTGGATTTAGCCCAATATAAATACTTTGTTCTTGAGTTTTAAAGTTTCTGAACTTTTCACATCTACGTCCTTCAGCTGAACAAACATCTGCACTTTCTGCTCATTCTATTTTCAACACAGTCCCATTATTTGAGTTTAATTATCAGTGATGTGTCTGATGCATCGCTGTGTCCAATCATCAGTCTATGATTTTACCCCAAGGAGATGTGACACGAAGACACTGTAGTGTACCACAGACTAAAAATACAGTGAAAGAGGACATCACCCCCCTCCAACTGCTTCATGTGTGCTGCAGCAAGTTTTAAAGGCATCTATTGATCCAGGTCTTTAGACTCTTTATCTCATTGTTTAGTATTCAGAAACATGGACAGACCAACTGCCGGCGCCTCCAGGCCCAATCGGTAATAGATGTTTTCTGCTCAGTACTAAACTTACCTAGTTGGTAGCCCCCACCCTCCATCTGTACACTTGTTTACCTGTTTCCTCCCATTCTTCCTTGTGCCTCTTTATCTTCTGCTTGTCTCGAGCAGCTGTATTGATGTCTAATGGTTGTGGGAACACTTTCTACACTGCCTGCAGCAAACCAGGATTCTGACAGGCTGCTGGGAGAACAGAGGGAGGGTTTATCTGGGAAGGCAGGCCTTCCCTCCATCACTCTGCCAATAGAGACAACTGGACAGAGCTTGGTGCTCCGCAGACAGATAAGACCGCCAGACAGGGCAGCACTGCTGCCAGACTCCTCTCTTGACAATGAAGGGACAAGTCAGAGACAGTACATGACCAACATCCCTAGCTCAGGCCCAGAGTCTGTCGCCAACAAATAGTCCCATCTACCTGCAGAGGAATCAGATACAAGAGCAACAAGTTTGTTCAGTTGGGCCCAAAATTAGTTAACTGTGTTAACTGTTCTACAAACAACACATGGAATTTAGTTCACTTTGCATTAAAAGAAAAGAATGTGTTGTAAATCGCTGAATTCTCACTGAACCGAAGAAAAAAACATGCACCAGAGATGAAAGGCTTGTTCCTTCTTCTACAACTGTAAAAAGAACTGTGTGTCACTCTGTTGCGACACACCGACTTATGGGATCAAACTTAATTTTTGTTAATGTGCAGATATGTTAATGCAAAGTAAATGTTTTAATGACATGTTGCTGCAGACAACATCTGCATAATTGGGGGGGGGGGACATACTAATGATCCATACATTACAGTATGACATCATATGATTACAGACAGTACGTGTACAAGACGTTCATCCCTGGAGTTTTGTCAAAAACAGTTCCTTCATCGTATCATCGCTGCTACAGCTCCCTGGTGTGTGTGTGTGTGTGTGTGTGTGTACAAGGTCTTCTGGGAACTACTTTCACTGTGTTCTGTACAAGGAAACCAAGTTCTGAGTTTGGCCAAGCATGTCAGGCACGTAAATCACAGAGGGACAGTATTCCTATGGGCCATTACAGCCTGTCACCATCAATGTAAAGACAGACTTTATGTCCTCAGACTTAAATGTGACCATGAATAATGTAGAAGGAGGAGCTGCGAGGACTGAACCCGTTTTCCACAGCTCCTTGATATTAAGTCGGTGGCACAGTGCCACTAAGTCATCAGGTCTGATTTACTGCTATCATCCTGAAGTGGGGACGGAATACAGTAATCAAAAATCAACAAAAAACATCATGAGCTTGGATGATGGATGACACCGGCAGCAGTTTCATACAGAAAAGACACTGCTGCTGCGAAAGACGGAATCCATTTGGTTTGGTTCACGTCCTTCGTCTGAATTCTCAGCTGATAATAAACACAGGACTTGCTGTGTTTCTCTCGTATCATTTGTCAGCATAAGACTTGTTTTGTTTTGTTTTTTGCTTGTCTGGCAAGAAATTAAGGTAGTCACAGAGGTCTGAGACAATGGCAGACAGGAATTGCTGAGCCAGTTTAACCACCTCGGCAACGGTAAAGCCCAGTTCGCTCCAGCAGACCATTTAATAGCTTTGGCTGATGCAGAGTTTGGAAATCTATCAGTCAATGGAGCCAGACTGAGATGAGCCGCCTGCTCAGCGACACAACCAGTGGGAACAGAAACAATGGACCTGCTCTGAGTGTCAGGACCTCCATTTACATATGATTTTATTCTGACAAACCAACAGGGCCCATTGTTAGATGTTTCTCATGATTTGTTTAGCGGGACTTTAGTAGATAAACGTTGACACTATGAATTTCGTATCTTTATATTTGTAGATATTTTTCTTATCAGGTCAATATAGTTTTCCTTTTCCAGACAGCTGCTGCGAAAACAAATAGTTGAGTGATCTGACAGATTATGATTTGGTTGGTTGAAGTACTGCAGACGTAGCTCTATGATCGTGTCACACCACCGTCGCCTCTGACCAACAGGCTGGAGGCCTAATTTCTGCAGCTGCTGTCATTGACATGTCAACAGGAATCCATCTTAGGGATCTGCTGAAATGACTGTTGCTTTTCTCTGGATGAAAGACTCTTGGGTGTCCTCTAATAACTGATCATACACTAAGTCATCTCTCCTCAAGGTAAATGACTTGAATTACATACGTTTCATACATTTACCAAACTGTAACAACAGCACCGTTTGTATTTTTTGAAACGTTTAAATGCAGCTCCAGATGGTTTGTACACAGATTTGGTGCAGAGCATCAGTTTGTGCTGACTGATCCTCCATCCTGCCGGAGGAGCTCAGCAGCAGAAGGAATGTCAGAGCTTTTTTTGAAATTATGCTCATGTAATTTGTATCACAAAATATGTTTTGACATTCCCTCTGCCTGGAAATAAAATGACTGAATTACAGAATTACTGTCTTTGCAAATGTTTTTTTAATATATCTTTATGCAACCTGTCAAGCAGCGATCAAAGTGGATGATTTGCATACAAAGTGTATGACATGTCACCAGAAACACTCAGTCAGAGGAAAACTCACCATTAGGGTGTGAAAGGAAAACAATCCTATTAGACATGTGGGGTTCTCCCCCTCCTCCCAATACGTACCTGCCCTGGCCTTAAATGACGTTTCTGTGAAGGTGGTAATCTGATTATTGATGCAGACAAATTGTGGTTGAATTTATGGTTTTGAATGTTCCTGGAATGTTCTGAAACAAGTAATGTGCCTGTCTGAAGTGACTTGAATAGAGTTTGGAAAGAACAGGAGACAGATCTGGTAATAAAAAAGTATTCAGGAGTTCCATTACTGTTGTTTGTTTGTCATTTGAATCTACAGTGGTATTCTCACCAAATTCTTTTCTGACTAAATACTCCTTAAGGTATCATTAGGACATATTTCTTTTGCCAAACAAAGAAAGCACGTCCTTCAAAACAACGTTGGCTTTGGGATTTTGTTCTTAAAACTTCTCAAAAAAACCTTCTGACCGTGTCCGTGAACCTCTGCAGCCCAGCGACATGGACACCTGTTGTCCCTTTTCGCTGACAGCTAAATCAGTGTCTGTCTCCGTCTGAACGCTCTGTCTGGGTTTTTTTGAGCCGACGCGAGGCGGAAATTCATATTACACCCGCGAGAGAGGATCTGTGTTATTGTATACAGCTTGTATGGAGTAATGACTGAGCAGCTTGTCATGTCGACAAGTCGCAAATATCATCTTGTCTGGATATAGATACAGGAGACGTGGAGGGCTCCAGGAATCGAGCCAAATGCTTTGGGAATATTGTGTCACACTAGAGCGCAGAACGAATACTTAAGTGTTACGTCAAATGACACGACAAATTATTGCCAGGGCCTCTACTCATATTGAGAGAACAGAGGAGAAGATCAATTTCACATTAATATGATTTGCCAAACACAGAAAGTTCATTCAGTTATTCACATTGAAGAACAGACCAAAATATGCAGTAAATCAAGTAGCACAAATATGTGTCAGAGCTATAGACAGAGTGAGAAATAATACTTTTTGTCTTACTTAGACCGGATCAGTTTGGTAAGTCGAGGTAGACATTATAAAACGGGGTGGAACTTGTCTGTGTCTAGACATCTGTCGGGGTGGATCAACCTGATAGATGGAGACAGAGAAGTCACTTCAAAATGAAGTCTGATTTTCAGAACAGACTGAAGTATAGATGACAGGGAGGGGTCGATGCGCTGAAGGAGCCAACAGCAGAGATGCCAGGATATTTAAAGGACGTCAATCGGCGAGCACAGGCAGCATGGTCAGAACTGTGAATGACTGGGATTCAGAGAAGAAGGTGGGAGAATGCAGAGGATAAAAACAAAAGAATAATATGAGATGTAGAGTTCATCTGAACACCTGACACAGCCACATTGGCGGCAGCACATAGTACATTAGGTACTTCAATTCATATTTATTCTGAACGTATGATATGACCAGTGCTGCCTCTTCCTGTCCCAGGAATCCATTGCAAATTATGCTCTGTCCTAATTGATTGTAAGGTCATTGTGTGCAGATCAAGGATGTTTGGCCCAAATTAAGTCAGCAAAAATGGTGCTGGGTTTTTTGTGGCTGATGCCACAGGATGACCGTAAGATGATCTGATATTTGGAAAAAGAGAAATCAACTCAAAGCCCATGACAGACAGAGGTCACAGCAATGCTGATCAACAAAACACAATCGTCTTGGAGCCTGGTGAAGCATATTGTTTGTGTCGTAAATAATACTTTAAATAATTATATTAAATCCCTGCATGCACATCAGACTTAGCAGCTGAACATGATTAATGGAGCACTTTTGTTGTATTGATGCCATGTGATGCAGATTTACTTATTGATAGACCAGAACAATATGCAACTAATCCTGCATTAAGACCTAGTGTTGTGTTTGAGGGAACAGGTGTTTACCTTGACTATGTTCACACCATGACATTGGTTAGTTTTATAATACAGTCACACTCAAATGCAAAGGCTAAACAATTACTTACACTGACAATCAGAAGAGAGATCAGAGATTCTTTTCAACTTTTGTTGCAGTGCTGCAGAGGACAGACAGCCATATTCCTGTATTGATTATAACTTGGATGACTTGCACACATAAATGTGACCTTGATTATCATTCTTTCACACTATGCAAACAAATGTATCAACACACTGATAAATGCAGCCAGAAAAAAAGTCTGCTTTTGAAAGGAACTGTTTCAATGGTTCCAAGGATGAACACAATGCAATATGGGAATAAATACTGAATATGAATAGAATGTTAAGATGTGGCAGATGAGACAGGTATGCTTAGCAGAATAGTGGTTAGAACGAGTGTTGTCAGGGAAATATAACTAATACATAACAACTGTGTCCTAACAGTTTATTTACCAGGTAGCTCTACTGACCAATGCCCCAGTGATGCCCTGGAAAGTGTCCGTAATGTAATCTGCAAACAATAAAACAAAGGAAAAATAAAGAAAGAGGATGACGCCAAGCATCTAGACTCCCCTGTACTTGCAGAATTGCTGGGCATCATCCCAAGAAATCTTGTGTTGAAGTCCGTCCAAATCCAAATATGATCAAGTCCAGAAGGGGCGTCAAGAACACTTCCAGGGAATCTGCTTAGGGAATTTGCTCTGTAGATTACAACTCGTTCACAATGAGGATACGTACGACATACAGCCACGTAAGTTGCCAAACTGCCCGGCTCAGTAATTCCAAACTAGGAACCTTCATTTGAGCCCTCACAGCTGAGTCCCCTCCTGAATTCAGATGCTGCAAGTTACGTTTATCAGGATGGAGATTAAGAGGAAGTGTTGTGAACAGGTGTGAATGGTGGAAATCCCTTTGTCTCCAGTGACTGAACTAATCTTCGCAACATGGATAAGCCAGCAGGTCGACCGTAAGGCAGTCCAGGCTTTCTATTTACGACCGCTGCAGCCAGTGAAGCCAGTAAATGGCGTCCATGCATGGTCAGTTTCCCTGGAGGTTTTCTCTGCTAATGCTTGTGCATGAAAGCCAAAGCCAACACTCAGGGCACATGGACAAATTAAAAACATTTTAATGTTTTTAATGTTCCCATGTTTTCATGATGGTACTTGATTAATGAAAACTTAAGTCAGAAGTCTCAGTCCACTGATTTGGAGATGAACAGACTGACTGACAGGCACTAGCAGGCTGAGCTCCTTGGGCTTTCAATCATAAATAAATAACATGTTTCAGTAGGTGTAGTTTCTGGCTAACCTCAGTGTCAACAGCCTAAATATTGTCTTCAATAAAATTAATAACCTGATTTGAACCAATCTGCCTTCATAGTGGTGCTGGGCTATATGAGGAATTTGTATTCATTGTGTCTATTTCAAACAATGAAATATTTATGGTTTGCTTGAAGCCGCTGCTGGTCTCATGTGGTAACGAAACACTGAAGCAGGGTGAAAGGAGAAGCTGAGGAATGTTAAAGGCTTTCACTTGAATTGGTACAGCAGCAGTGGTGAGCAGATATAGAGATAATGCCACCTCCATTGATAGGGTGGTCCCTGTGGCTACTGGTGGGCTCGGACGTGAGACAGTAACCTGCATTTTAATATCTGACTATCACGGGCTTTGTGTGTCACATGCACAAAATAACTATTCACAGCGCGTTTTACTAATATCAGCAAGTCCATTAGTGAAGGGGCAATGGCCTTTTTCTAAATACAACACATTCCCAGTGGGGGGTGCGAATGTGTTGGTGATATTCAGAAACTAGGTCTAGTTGCAGGTAGGTGGTTTTCTGTTTTGGGGATTGCTTCTCTGCTCTTTGCAGGTGTAGTTTTGTTGGTCGCTAACTGGACCTGTTGACCTGTTGGATCACCAACAGGTCCTAGTGTGGTCTACAGTGTGAAGTCATCAGGATCGGGAGAGTCAGTGCCCCATTGTTGAGGGATATATTTTAGCACTGGAACTGGAAGATTGGATTTCTCCCTCTCCGATGAGATGTGCTGGCAGATGTAGCTTCTCTCACCAGAAGTTTTGGGTGGTAATGAATGAAAGAATGAGATTACTTTTGTCTGAGTGGCTGACTTTCTCCATGGAGATTGAGTGAGGATCTCAGACATCCAGGGGGTTTGAAGTTGCTGCTGTTCCTCCTTTCAGAAGGAGTCAGACAAGGAAGATTTGGAAACTGATACCTTCTGGGTACCTGCTGCTGGAGGTGTTCCAGGCACGTCCAAATGTTAGGCTAAAAGTATTATCTCATCTGTCCTGGTAAAGCTGTGGGGTCCCTGAGGAGAAGCTGCAGTGCATTGCAAAGTAGACAAATGTTGAGGTCACCTTAGCCTGCTGCTAATGTGACCCAGTTGCAGATAAGATGCGGGACATGGGTGGAGGATTTATGGATGGACAAGTGAAAGCCAAAGTGCCTTGCAGACAAACAGCGAGTACACCACCACATTTTAGCAGCGCAAAAGCTAAAATGGCCTTTAAGCTCTCATCAGGCCGTTTCATCAGAGGACAGGAGCTCTGATTTGTGCTGAGATTGTCCCTCAGGCAAGAGGGGTTTTTGAACTAGGGCTGATTTGGAAAGCAGACTTCTGGTGAATGTCGTGGTATAACAAAACCACTGATCTTGCAGAAGCATTTCAGCTTAGTATTAATATTTATTGCAAAATTAATAATCTTAAGTTACACCTGGAGTTGCAAAAGCTGTATTCATTTTCATGTATTCTGTATTCCAATGTGTTTTATTTTCGTTGTAATATTGTAATATTTATGTTTATACGCAGCGTATTGACGTTTGACTAAAGCTGCTCCAAAATCTCTGGTAATTCATGTAAAACCTGTTCATATTCTGATAGTATGAAATGTATCGCTTGACTAGGAGAGTGGATTTTTTTTGCCCGCTGTTTTGTTAAACTCCTAATACCCAAGTGTTAGAGAGTGAAGGGTGTCTCCAGTCTGCAGGGGTAAACCAAGCAGATCATTTTCGAAAATGGAGAACCCAACCCGCCAGAATTTTTTCTTGTTCAAACTTCTTTTTTGGTCTTTCTGGCATTCAGTAATGTAATTGGCAGACACAGGTGTGAGCAGCTAGTTTCATCACACCACTCCCCTCCACTGCCAAAAGTAGCAGCTATTGTGGTGGAATCTCTCCAAACACTTGCTTTCTATGTAATGTCCATTCATCAAAGCAGCAGCTGGTCCTGAAAATACTCCTCCAGTTAGGTGGGACGCAAATTTCGGCATTCAGTTAAAGGAGGAAATTATTCATTGTTGTGCACAGACAGTGTCAGTGAAAATAATTGCCTTCTTAATGGCAGTGTCACATTAGGTGTCCTGAAAAACAAAGACATCGTTTGTTGGTTCAAGCATACGAGATGCTCCATGAGATTTTCTTTTGGCAATAATAGATGAAGAAAAGGACAAGGTTTCGGATTGAGTATTATGGAATGTCCCATTCCTCCAGAGGAGTGTTACAGAATTTAAAGATATTCTCGGCGACAGGAACTAGCTAACTTGCTGCAGGATTTAAAACATCCTATGGGTGGTAAAAGGCCGACGTATGGGGAGCCAAAGGGATGAGAACATGATCCACAAACAGTGACATGAGGCTGGGCAGAGAACTGGTGAGATGTTTATGGACAAAGGACACAACAATGGGATGCAGACTTCATTCCGGTAGAGAACTGCAATCATTTCTCCTCAGACCATCTGCAGTTGTGTTGATATCTATGAAAAATGACAACACAGACCATCAGTTCACCACCACCATGAGCCCTTTGGCGGACCCTCGGGCAAAAAGGACACCAGCACAGCACCCACCGTCTGCATGGATCAGGGAAACATATGATTCTGTGAACAGAACACTACAGGAGACTACCAGTGGATGTTTGTAACATCCCACCTAAGGCTTCTGTGAGGCGTCAGGCAGCTTCTCTCTGTCTGTGCACAGATTCAAATCAACCGTCTCATGAGTAGATGGTCTTTGACTTGCAGCCGAGGGATGTTCTAATCCTGCGGTGTGTTGTAAAACCTCCCGTGAGGGCTGCTGGGGCAGATTTCTAAAGCTTCGGATTGTTGGAAATGTGCAGCAGTTGGCAGAGTCGCCTGCTTGGAGATATGTAGCCTCCCTTTTTGTTAACTTGTGATGTGAGAAACACGGAGGATTTAGGGCCTTTGCCGCAATGATCATGTCTTTTAATTCTCTGCCTTTGGCAAAGATGGCTGACTTGCTGACTAACAATACATACATTAGTGGGCAAACTATCATCTCGGAATATTGACGCTTGAACAGTAAAAACAGCAGCAAAATAGAACTTGAAAACTGTCGCAGTCCTATCTTTGCTGGAAGGTGTAGATGCTCTTTTTTATGAGAGGAAATCAGACAGGTGCTGCCAAACCACATTCCTTCATCGACACTTTGTGATGTGAGTTTATATGCATGCATCAAATTGGGAAAAGGGCCAGAATGATTTCCTCAGCTTTCAGAGTAGAAGTAGATGCAAAGGAAACATATGGCTTAGGGCTGAGAAAACATGGAGCATTGACTTCTGGCACCCTCATGTAGAACAGTTGTCGAGCTGTTTTCAAAGCCACAAATTATAGGAGGTTTGGTTATTTGATTCATAAGTTACATATTTTTTTATGTTCCTTGTGTTCTAAATTTAACATGAATGATGACACACTTCACACAAGCAATGTGTTACTTCCATATAAATTTCTTAACCAAGCAAGTAAGTTGGAGAAATTCAGTAACTGAGGAATTTTAATTTAAACTAGGAATATTACTGTGATTAACCTTGCTGAATTTTGAAAAAAAAGGAAAAAAACTGTTTTTGGACTAGCATGTATGCTAGCATACACGTTTGATGTGCTGTTGGTAATGTGCTATGTTTGTGCAGTGACACTTAACAAATAATAGCTTGAAATGTGTTGTCTTGTTACTACGCTGGCTAAATGTTTAAGAAGAATTGGAGACCTGTCCTCCTGTCCTCTTTCTATCAACCGGATATGCTTTTTGGACTAGCATACTAGCATGCTAGCATACTAGCATGTCTGATGTGCTACTCTGCTGTCAGTGCAACAAGGTTTTCTCCCTCACAAATAAGTAACAGCTTGAATCATTTACTCCTCAAACAACTGCCATCTTTGTTCTTCTTTTTTTCTTTTTGGTTACTTCACTGAACTTTTAAGAAAACTCTTGTCCTCTTTTTATCTAGTGCTTTTTGGACTGTGTGAGGGAGGCCCTATTGGCAATGTGCTATGTTTTGCAGTGACAATTCTACCTATTAAAAGAAATACCATCTTAAATGATTTACTCTTCAAACACCTGCCACCTTTGTTCTTTTATTTCAGAACAGATCCATTTGTCATATTTGGGCATCTGCTCTGCAGCCTGGAGCCTCTGCCAGCTTCCAACCCGATGTCTGCTTGCAGCTCTGGGTAGTTGGTTTCTTGAGCGAATGAAAGCATGACAGAAGCTGTCATGTCTTCAATGTGTCAGCTGGGACTCATTAACTAAACAAATCTGTGCCATCACCCTACAGTGTAACAAGAGTTCCAGCCTCAGAGTGAGGAATTGCAAACACAGGATCGCCTCAGAAGAAAACCCTTTGCTTTGTCATGGCCAAGTTTGAGGTGACCACCGCCGCTTTGTGGGTTCTAGATACAAAGCAGCAGTCCATTACTGCAGACAGTGAGTGCAACGTCAATTCAAACATACTTGATTTCCCTTTTTGGTTCTCAATCCCCTTTTGGTGTCAAACAATAATCCTGTTCTCATTAAACCCCAGTGCTTCACCATGTGCCTCAGTATCTGACATGACTGTGCGAGGTACTCTCTTCCACCAGCATGAGACACAGCAGGCTATTTGTTATCTCTGATGTGAACCCCTTCACATTCTCATTATGAGATTCCCAGAGCAACTGCTGCGTCTGCTGCCGCGTGACTGGAGAATATGTGAAGCAGACAAACGTGTGTATTTTTCAACAACAACCATAATCATTTGTTCCCTAACAGATGTCAGTCATAATGCTGACGTATTAGTAAATGAAACTATAGTCTAAGACCGCCGCCTGCCTCTTAATACAGAGTGTATGTCTATGTGACATGACATGCCAAATGTCAAACGGGTTCACACAGTTATTTGACAGTTGAGAACAAATTTATTGAAAAGCCAACTGAGACAGTGAACAAAGAAAAGAAACATTTTAAAATGAAATGAGTCACTATTGACCTCTCAACCTGCTATGGTCTTAAAACTATTAAGTCCTTCTAGGACCTGTGACAAAATATAGAAAACATCATGAGTCCTGTATGAATCTGTGTGCAAGTGCAAAGTCTCACACCATTATTTGTGTGTTTACTTACATACTTACTCACATTGAAGAGAAATATGGATCAACATTTTCCAAAAAAAAAAAAAAAAACATGGTCAAGAACCACATAACCGCCTCATTGAGTTAAAGTCATTCTGCTCACAGAACACGGTTCAGGTAGAATTGAGAAGGTTCACAGCTGTTCAAATCACATGAAGTCTCCACATGTCACCGTCTTGATCTTGGCTTTTCCACTACCTATATAATTGTGCTCTCAGCAGGACATAAATAAGAGGCTCCCTCCTGGTGAAAGGAATGAAGAGCTTCATCAGTGAGATAAGAACGCAGACTGAGGCACAGCTTCAGAAAAGGAACCAGAGTCTTGGTGGTGAGGTATAGATTAGTTCGGGTAAAGCCAGTGTGATTAATTCAATGCAGTGGAACTAGTGCAGAGCCTGTTGCAGTGGGTCTCACTGGGGCTGCTGTTTTCCAGCTGTGCAGTGAGACATGATGAAGTGACTCACGACGCAGCATCTCCCTCCTCCATTACAGAGCTCACATGTGGACATCCTGTGACGTCCACTGATCAGCCCTCCAAACAGGTTCCTTTGTTGCATACAATGCTCTTAGCTGGACATGTCCCACTACCTTTTTTGTACACTTAGAAGTAACATAAATTGTATGCTTTGATTGTTAACTATGTCTTTTATCCAACGGATTTACTGTAAAAGGTAACTGTCTAATGCACTATGAGACATGCGGTTCATTAACATATCCACTGGCTCGGTAACCGCTTTTTTTTTGCAAAGCAACGCAAAATTCAAGTCATACCCTTTTCATAGCTAATTTTCATGTTTAATGGAATATATTCTCTTTCCAAAGAGCTATTATATGATTCTCAGTGAAGCTATATTACTGCCCTACTTTCATGTATGAGCTTAAATCTGAGCATACATGCAACAGCAGGAATTGCCTTTTCCATTAATCTTCCTCATGCATTTGTTACTTGAGACTTTGAAGGTATTCCTTTACATAAAAAGGAATGATAAATCTCAATAAATCTCGCAAGTATTTAAATATGAACAAGCTGTGATGAATGAATGTGGCTGATGTTTTCTGTGGGGAATTTCCCTTTAGGAATAGGCTTTTGTACTGTTCAGATCAACAAAAGGATTTTTGTTTTCTTCTTCTTTTTTACCACACAGTGTTATGGTTTCTGCTAAAGCGGTTATGGGTCTGTTACAGTTTGTCGTTTTGTTTCTTTCACTTCAACAGCCTCTTATCAAAAGTTTTGTTGCGCTTTCTATTGGTCCAATATGTTTCTGGTGTGATCAAGAGGTGTGTGTGGATAGAGAATTATTTCTGTTTGTTTCCTAACTGTCCTGATTGTTCCTTGTACATGTATGAGCTGTGTAACGTAAATCTCAGTGTGATGAATGCTTATGTCAGTGGTGTCACTCTGCTTTCTGAACCACAGGTATGATTTTGAGTCCAGTGAGATGCAGCTCATGTTAAATAATCAAGCAATGAGTTTGTCAAAACCTTGGTGGAGATCTGCACTATGAGCATTACACGTAGTAAAACACAAATTTACTGTCTAAATTTTTATTTTTGTATCTTCTTTCAGCTACATCCTTAAAATACATCCTTTATGCAAGATAACATGTTTTCAAAGACTGTAAATTGAATGTATGAATCAATGTGAAAGTACATTTTCTGATGCAGTGCTGCAATGTCACGTGGAATGAATTGGTCAATTGTTATATCAGGGTTTTTTTTTGTTGTTGTTGAATACACTGTCACATTTGGCCTTCACTGGGTTTAATAGAGTTATTTGATACTGGTTGATATACTGACCCTAGCCTTGTTACTACATCTCTTTTCCAATTTGGGTTTATTTTGAAAAAAAATTATGGATAATAATACAATAATAGACCAGACGAAATGCTGGATTTTACTGTGGACACAAAGCAATGTCTAAGATATAATTCATCCATGAAGAACAGGCGCCTTGTGGATTAAGCATCTTGAGATTTTATAATAAGTGCAGGATGCAGTCAGTGTTTGGAAATAAATATAAACCCAAACCATCACACAGGAAAACATATAATTATAATACACAAACTGACTGCATGGCTTCCCAATGAAAATCTAAATCCTTTACTCTGAGGTTACACACACACACACGTATGCAATTTGAGGAGACGATAATAAGGTAAATCGATACTTGCAAATGGTTGCAGAAAAAAGTAAAAGAACACTGTTTGAAGATGGCACTGCTCACCCTGTCATGTTTTAACATCAGTGAGAATTTTCTGAATTGGTTCATCTTTAATACAGCCTGATGCTCATTTTGGAAGACTAAGTCCTGTTTCAGTCACAGGATGATAGGGCATGGGAATGTTTTAAGATGTGTCATGGGTCTGAAAAACATGATGTTGATGGAAAAAATGACAAACACAAGGGAGAGGTGAGTGATATCAGGTCTTTTCTACAGTCTGTGACTATGTACGCATTCTGTGTGTGTGTGTGTGCGTGTGTGTGTGTGTGTGTGTGTGTGTGTGTGTGTGTGTGTGTGTGTGTGTGTGTGTGTGCGTGTGTGTGTGCAGCAGCATGCTCTCACCCTCTGCCATCAAACAATGACTCCATTTCCATGTCGTATGATGCACAGAGCACCATTTTGTATGTGATACACTCAACTTTGAAGTCACTGTGCATATGATGGCCGGCAAGGACAGTTCCTGGATCAAACAAACTCCACCCTTTGAAGCGGGCGATGGATGAGACTACCGCCCACTGTCAATATAGTTCATATGTAAAGGCGTTCGTTGAGGTCAAGTTAAGTTCAGGTTCAAAAATAAATACAAAAGCAAATTAAAAGAAACTTGTTTTTTTTCCAAATGTGATGACAGTGGCCATCAAATGTTTACTTTTTTAGTCAACATCAAGGTGATCAAGGAGCAGTCTGACTATAACTATAAAGTGGAATGAATGTACTGGACAGAAAAAAAGCCAAATCCTTGAAAGGACGTTTTTCTTTTTCTTATTGTTTGAAAGAATCAAATTTGATTATTTGGATGGCGGCACAAGAGTTGTAAAACATGTGACCTTTCCTGGAGGGTTGGAATATTTTATCAGTGAATTAATAATGCAGATTATAGTAATTGTGGAAATCCAATGATTCTGCTCATCATAAGACCCGCTGGGCTCCTCTCACATTGTGCTCTGCTCCTAATCCCTCTCTGGTAGCCCTGGATCCGTATCTGTCACGGATGAGCTTCCGTATCACACAGTATAAGGGTTGTTTCTGCAATAAAATTCTTTTTCATCCACAGCAGGGACACAACTATAACCCTTATTAACCATCTGTCTCAGTGTCCTTGAACTGGTGCCTCTGTAGATACATTTTCACTTGATTTATTCCAGAGTGCACATGTTTGTGGATGACCTTAGCTTGGAGAAAGCATGAGAGTTATTTATGTTTGTTAGCTGCTGAACTGAGTTCTCCAGCGACATTTGTTCACATTTCCCAGCACAAAAATGCTTTTCCTGCCTCTCACTTGATAACAATGGCAGTGTCCCCTATCAACAGGGTTTTCTTTCCATCTCAAGAGACTCCTTTTCATCTATGTTACCCTCCCAAGGCCTGCTCCCTCCCTCCCACTCTCGACTGCCTCTGTCCTACGCTAACAGGTTTGAATGAGGTCACCTGTGACACATCGGATGCTCTGACATTTTTGATTTCAGACTACCACCTCTGACAAACTGAAGATTTGGGCCCATGAGTGCACCAGCATGTAGTACCGATAACCACATCATCGTACACACACGCACACACACACACACACACACACACACACACACACACACACACTGGTTAGAAACTGGACAGAGCTGCACCGTACAGTAGCAACCACCATCTCCTACATGTTTTACGTTGTCTCTGTTTGTCTTGTGGTGACTGGTGTCAGGGGCAGTTTTGTGCAGCCTGTGTGACATCAGCACCACACATCGAAGAGGTACCGCATTGTAAGTGAAAAGCCCCTGAACGGAAAAACAAACAAAGTAGAGCCCAGTCGAGGCTCTACCTGCTTTTTTGCTCAAAGGCCAACAGGCTAGAGGCCAACAACAGCTTTTTATGACACTTTTTATCATTTTATTTTATTCTATCATCCCACTAGTCACCCTCAAAAGGAAGAAAATAAAAGCAGCATTTACATTTCATGTAGGCTGAGAAACATGTGACATGCTTCAGAACAATACCAGGTTCTCATGCATGTACAGTGTAGATAAAAGGAGATTGGGAGTGGTAGAGCCGGATCGAGGGGATGAAACTGAAGGGATAGAGAGATGAAACGTGACGTGGTGTAATAAAATAGGACTGGAAGAAGTGAGAGCAGCATGGAGTTTTCTGACAGTGATCAGAGATCACACTACGTGATGAGTGGTCTTATTTATTGTTGCTGCACTTAGCCTCATATCTGTCATCTCTTTTTCATCAGCTATGAACCTCTCCATCTTTCAACCCCCTCCTCTTAATCCCAATCCTTCATGAGATGAACTTTTTCATTTAGCACAGACAGCTGGGCTCTTTCAGATTCTTGCGTGTGTGTGTGTGTGAGTGTGTGCGTGTGTGTGTATGAGTGTGTATGACGTCACTGCCCTCTGTCGCTGTCGACTAATTGGACCCTGTTCTCTCTGTGGCCTTCAGGGACTCAGACATAATTAAAGTAGAGAGATGGGAAGTGCCAGGGTCAGGGATGCTAACCACACCCTTTTAATTGGTGAGTGACGGCTGGAGTGGTTTGATTTGGAATGCCTATGTGGTTTCCTTCAGGTCACGCTGGAATGTTTCCAATGATGGAGGAAACTGATGGTAATGAACCTTGAGTGTCTGATGCGTAATTAGCACAGAACGAGTTTGCTGAGTTAAAAGTAAGGAAATGATGAGTTTAAATAGGCTCCTGTTCTTAATGGTTGTGTTTTTGCTCATTAATCAGGAGTTTATTACCTCTGCCATGTTCGCTGGCATTGTTTTGCCAGTGCGGCTGGTAGTCAACACGTCTATTCAAACCCCTGCAGGTGAGTTTTTGACTGAAGTTGGTAGCAGAATGGCAGGGGCCTGGGAGAACCCATTACATTTTATGGCAGAAATGTTCAGAAAATTTCAGAAACAGACCCTCTGGTCCTTCAACTTCCCTTATTCCACACAGTTTCTGCATAAACCCGAGTAAACGTCCAAATCACTTGTATTTACTGTTAGGTCAGTAGAAGCAGTCCACACAGATGCTACTGACATTAGAAAGTAGTGTGTGTGTGTATATATTGTAGCAAAGCATGCTGGGAAACCTCGCAACTACCACTATATATTACACACACACACAAAAAGAACTTCCTCTCGCCCACCTGGGTGGTGTCTCCTTCAGACTCGGGTCCTCTACCAGAGGCCTGGGAGCCTGAGGGTTCTGCGCAGGAACTTAGCTGTTCCTAGCATTGCGCTCTTTTGGACAGAGATCTCTGATGTTGTTCCTGGTATCTGCTGGAGCCATTCTCCCAGCTTGGGGGTCACTGCCCCTAGTGTCCCAATCACCACTGGTACCACTGTTGCCTTCACACCCTGCATCCTCTCTATCTCATCTTTCAGCCCTTGGTATTTCTCAAGCTTCTCGTGTTCCTTCTCCTGATGTTGCCATCACTGGGAATTGCTACATCTATCACCACCACTTTCTTCCGGTGTTTATCCACCACCACTATGTCAGGCTGATTGGCCATCACCATTTTGTCGGTCTGGATTTGGAAGTCCCACAGGATCTTGGCCTGTTTGTTCTCTGTCACCTTTGGGGGTGTCTCCCATCTGGACCCTGGGACTTCCAGTCCATACGCAGTACAGATGTTCCTGTACACTGTGCCCGCTACCTGGTTATGCCGTTCCATGTATGCCTTGCCTGCCAGCATTTTACACCCTGCTGTGATATTCTGGACTGTCTCAGGGGCTTCTCTACACAGCCTACACCTGGGGTCTAGTCTGGTGTGGTAGACCCCGGCCTCTATTGCTCTGGTGTTCAGGGCCTGTTCCTGTGCAGCCATGAGTAGCGCCTCTGTGCTGTCCTTCAGTCCAGCCTTTTCCAGCCACTGGCATGTTTTCTCCATATCAGCCACTTCCTCTATTTGCCAATGGTACATGCCATGCAAGGGCTTGTCCTTCCATGACAGTCCCTCTGGGCCCCTGTCTTTACTGGGCATCCTTTGTTGCAGTCAGCATCTTGAGCCAGTAGGCATGCATCATGCCCTGGTGCGGTTCAGCTCTTCATTTTAGACACTCTTGTTTGGATGTCTGCTTGCGTGATGACTACTTGTTGGCTTGGGTGTTGGCTGTGTTCTACCTGTAAGGCAGTCAGCCATTGGGCATTAGTGTTATGTGTTGCCTCCTTCTCCCAGATACTCCTCCAGTATTGCTCAGTCTCAGCCCTAGGCGGGTCTGTTGTCACCTTGTTACCCTGCCATGGAGAGTAGACCTTAGCTGGGTTGGTGGAGAACACCTGGTTTATTCTCCTGGCCTCTTCCTCTCTTGTGTATCTCTTTAGGTGGGCAGCTAGTGCTGTGAGCCTTTGCTTAGCAGTCTCCAGTGCCTCCAGTTTGTTATATTTCTTGGGCAGTTCTTTCCTTAGATTCACACCTCTGCTTAGTTCTATTAGAAGACTGACTTTTCTCCATGCCACCATGATTTTTGCCTCTTGCCTTCTCCTCCATGGGGCAACCTTCTGGCTACTACTAATGCTGTTGATCTTGTAGCCAAGCATCTCCAGGGTTACTGTTGCTGCTGCGTACATCAGCTGATTGGTCTCAGTGATGGTAGCGGTAAGGATAGTTAGCAGTGCATTGTTCAAGTCATCCAGTAGAGACTGGTCTGGAAGAACAAAAGAATCTAACAAAAGAGAACAACAATCGATATTGGAGCCGATTCTGGATGGACTCATATAAAGGACTTCCTTGGCATCAAAACACACGTGGAAAAGGCAACTTTTCTCGTCGATCGGTAAGCAAACTTAGCTCAAGTTACTTGTCGGCCAAATCCCTCTTCAACAACGTTACTTGTTTTCATTATATGACGTTGACCCTAGATATGAGACTACCTTCATGAACCATCCAACTCCACACCCAGTAAACGGAGGAAACTGAGGAGACTCAGTCCCCCTGTCCTGTCCAGTATCGTTGGTTCACTTTCACCACTGCGGTGAGTGTCTATCAGTGACGTGCAGTGAGGTTCATGGCTGGTGAGACACTGACTCCTCAAGAGTCAGATTTACAATTGTAAGAACTGAAAAAAGCATCTTATTTCACTCTTCATCCAACAGCATACAACTACTGATAATGGTTCATATCCCATCAGCATTCCTCTTTCAATTACACTCACAAACCAACACAAACATATACACAGGAACATATTTGTCCTACAAAGAACTTTCTTTTATAGCTATGGACAGAGCAA
>CAAKHB010005062.1:9406-21446 GCA_901007665.1 Aeoliscus strigatus
CCCCTAACCCCCCCCCCCCCCCCGCCCCCCTCCCCAGACTCCTTCTGGATGAACCCCCAGTTTGTCATTAAGCTGGACGAGGTGGACGACGACCCGGACGACGGCCAGGAGGGCTGCAGCTTCATCGTGGGTTTGATGCAGAAGAACAAGCGGCGCAGGAGGAAGATGGGGGAGGAGATGGAGGCCATCGGCTTCGCCATCTACGAGGTAACGAGACGATCACCTGACCAGGAGGTTCCGACGCCGGCGGGCGCTCTGACGTGTGATGTGCTGTTTTGCAGCTGCCTGAGGAGGTACGAGGAGGTGCTGCTGACCGGCTGCTGTCATGACGACGGGCAGAACGTCCCCATGTGACTCTGCTGCTGTTTTCTAGTACTCTGGGGTTCGGCAAGTCCACCTGAAGAAGAACTTCTTCTTGTCCAATTGTTCTGCTGCTCGTTCTGAGACCTTCATCAACATGAGGGAGGTGTGCAACCACTTCTGCCTGCCCCCGGGCGAGTACCTCATCGTCCCCTCCACCTTCAAACCCCACAAGAACGGAGACTTCTACATGCGCGTGTTCTCCGAGAAGCCGTCTGACTTCCGGTACGAATCCTCTCCTGCCCGGGAGCCGTGGAGTAAACCCAACACTCATCTGACTTCCTGCTGCTTTCAGGGAAATCGACGATCCGGTCGACTGTCACGTTGAACAGGTGAGAAACTCTCGCCTGCGTACGCCGACGCTCACGCTCCCAGCGCGAATGTCCACCTTGTTTCCATGACAACAGATTGAGATCGACGTAGACGACATCGACGACAGATTCAAGCGATTGTTCGGGCAGCTCGCCGGACACGTGAGTGCTCCAGAGATGTCCTCCTGAGCACCAGCTGCTCGGGAGGATAAAACCTGTCACGTGTGTCTTAGGACGTGGAGATTTCTGCTTTTGAGCTGCGACGGATTCTCAACCGCGTGGTGGCGAAACGTAAGCGCCGACTTCTCCCGAGTGGGGTGGTCCGTCGTTGACATTCAGAGAGACGTCTTCCTGTTTGTCACGTCCAGGTCAGGACATCAAAACCAACGGATTCAGCCTGGACACCGCCCGCAACATGGTCAATCTGCTGGACGTATCCTCAGCTGAGACGCTGGTCTCAACGTCTGGACACAAACCTCACAGTCACACTTGTCCTTGACTCTCTCTCCAAAGAAAGATGGAAGCGGCAAGCTGGGATTGGTGGAATTTCGGATCCTGTGGACGAAGATTCAGAAGTTCCTGGTATTTGTACTTTGATTGGGTGTGAGTCAGCCGGTCTCAGAAAAATAACCTGCCGAGTTCTCCGACAGGATCTTTACAGAGAACGAGACGTCGACCGGAGCGGCTGCATGAGTTCCGGTGAGATGCGTTCGGCGGTGGAAGCAGCTGGTGAGACCTTCAGTGGAGGGATGAAGATGGCCTGAGGAGGCTCTGTCTTCACGCGTCGTGTTCCTGCAGGTTTCTCTCTCAACAACCCGCTGCACCAGATCATTGTGGCGCGCTACAGCGAAGACTGCAGCTCCATCGACTTCGACAGCTTCGTGTGCTGCCTGATCCGTTTGGAGATGCTCTTCAGTGAGTGTTTGTCACCTCCCACGGATCAATCGGCGGCCGCACAGACCTTTGTGGGCTTCTGCTGACTTCTGTCTTTCACCGCAGACACATTCAAGACCCTGGACAAGGACGAGTCCGGTGAAATTCAGCTGGACTTCATGCAGGTAAGAGGCTGCGACGACCAACGTCACTAAGACGAAACAACAGGAGGCGTCATCATGTGTCTTCCCTTCCCCAGTGGCTGAATCTGTCTCTGCTGTAGAAGACCTGAGGACCTCACTCAGCTTGTGTGAAGACATTCAGAAGATTCAAGGGAACCTCATTTATTTCTATTCATTCATCAATAAATGTTCAATCCACCACGAATCAGACTCAGAGGTTTTCTTAGCTTGAACCCAATCGACAATTTTTACATGTCTCATATAATTTCATTTTGTATTATATTGATGCATCGGTCAAGTATGTATGTGTGTCCGTGCATGACAACAAAGAAAAGCGCACGTTGTGGAGGAAACGAGGCTAAAAAAAGACAATGACGTCATTCAAACAGATCTGGTTTCAAACGTCAGAGGACCGTCAGTACCTGACATTCACCAGCAGGAGGCAGGAGTGTGTGTTTGCCGCACCGACATCAGCTGTTCACCACCAAACCTGTTTTCACCTCCGTGACTCAAACTTCCTGCTCAGACGGTCACGTCTCCGGTTTCATCCCACAGGGGCTTGTTGAAATGTTTCACATGGAACAGACTCACCTGGATTCTGTCACGTCCAAACGTCCAACACACAGGGGGGGAGGGCGGGGGGAGGGGGGGTTCATCTGGAAGTACATTTACGAGTCGGATTCAACAGAAAAAAAGATCAAACATATGTTTCTAAATAAATAGTGTGAAACATCTGAAGTCGTAAAAACATCCTATAGAAGTCTGGATGAGTTCTTCAGAAAACATCAAACAGAAAATGTGTGAGCTGAGGTTTCAAAGAAACGATTCAAAGGGTGTGTGCGAGCCCGACGATCGTAACCGGGGCCTCTCGGCCTCCGAGGACCTGAAATCCTTGTGGGTAAAAGTGTCCTCGCTCACAGCTGATTGTCACCGGGGAGACGCTGTGATGTCACAGAGTTGTGTCTTCAGACAGTATTCTGACACTCATCGGTCTTCACCAACCTGACGAGTGTCAACGGGGCCTGAGATCCTTGTCGATTACAGTGAAACCGGTCACTCATCTGGGAGACGTCAGAGTTGCGTCTTCAGAACGATTCTTCTGACGCTCATCAGTCTTTTACCATATAAGGTCGTTGAGCTGCAGCTGAGCGGCAGACGACCTGAACGTGGATGCGTTTGCTCTCCATATAAGGGTGTCAACGTGCCGCTCCCACCTGAGGCCAGCTCATCTTACCTGTCCGTCCTCACGGAGGAAGACGTCTACATGTCTGATTACAAAGGACACAAAAGACTGGACACACGCAGACGTGGTGACAGATGAAGCAATCAGACGCGTTGGCTGTGTTTAAGTTTTAAAAGTGAAATGGTTGAATCCAGAAGCCGAAGCTGAGACACACCTGAGGAGGAAAGGGGGCGGTCCTACATGTGGAGGTGTGTTGGTCCCCTGTGGCTCCTCCTCCCAACCTGCTCTCCTTCCTTTTCAGCCTTCAGCCTTCACACTGCTGCTCTCATTTTCCCTCTGCTGCCTGTTTCCTTCACACATCACAAGAATCATGGTGAGTAGATTTCACACTGAGCTTCTTCATGTCCTCAGGTGGGTGTTTGTGTGTGTGTGATCAGGTCACACACACACTCACACTCACACATACTTCACTTTTTTTTGACCGAACGTTGGAAACTGAATCCTGGTGAAGTTAAAACGTGAAGACTGGAGGTGATGGTGGGAAAAAAAAAGAGCGAGAGTTGTTTGAAAGAACGAGTTCAAGCTTTTGTTTCTGGTTCAAAATGGAGGCAGCTTGTCGGTGCCTGAAACCTGTCGGGTCCCTCAGGCCGTCTTTCCTGTGCAGACTTGTTCCACGATGACAGGAATGTGACGGAGCCTTGAAGTTCAGAGCGAAGCAACACCCATTTTATGACGGCTGAGGAGCCAGGAGAAGAAGCTGGTTGTGTCATTTGAAAGAACTTTCAAAAACGAACCCACGACACCAGTGAAGAACAGACACGGGTCTCCGACTGGTTCCGACTGGTTCCGACTCACACGGACTCTTCGAGCCTTTGTGACTTTTCATGTTGAATCAGAGTCACTGAGGATTCATGAGAGACAGTGATGCTGTGTGTGTGTGTGTGTGTGTGTTCATGTAAACAGAGTGTTTGTCTCCTCACAGGCTTCTGGGGTGAAAGTCGCCGACCATGTCAAAGACCTGTTCAAGCAGATGAAGGTGGTGCAGAAAGACGACGACGAACAGGAGCGGATCCGACTGGTCATCCTGGAGATCAGAGACGGTTTCATCGATGTGGAGAAAGACAAGTTGTTCCGTGAAAAGGATCTGGCGAATGAGAAAGACGTGTACGCCTTCTTCCTGCAGCAGCTGAAGATGGACCAGTGCCGCTACATCCTGTACGACTGCCACTTCGAGACAAAGGAGAGTAAAAAAGAGGAGCTGGTTTTAGTCATGTGGTGAGTTCTTGGCTCTGGTGACGGACACTGACCTGTCCGCCTGCAACACATGTCCTCACGACCCATTTGTCCTCAGGGCTCCGGACACGGCGAGTATCAAAGACAAAATGAACTATGCTGCCTCAAAGACGTCAATCAAAAAGATCACAGATGGTGAGCTCTCTTTGTTTCTCCACACTGATGAGTTCTTCTGCTACTTCCTGCCATCGACCCGCAGTCAGGTTCTTGCTCGTTGTTTGAAGATGATCTGACATGGCGTCGCCCCGCAGGTGTCAAACACGAGATTCAGGCCAACGACCGCTCCGACTGCCACGACATCAGTCAATTTGCAGAGAAACTGGGGAAAAGCGTTCTGAAGATCGAGGGGAACCCCATCCACAGCAGCTGAACGCAGTGCGGCGAGTCACCTGTTTCCATGAACACGCTGCCAGAGTTTCCCTGATATCTAAGTATGCCATTGGCTTGTCAATCACAGGTTGGTCTAGACGTTGGCAGCTCACTGAGCGATCCGGTCGGACTGTTGAACTGCAGTGTCCCATCAGTCGTCCAGTAGTACGACGACTCTGCACATTCCATCTGTCCTCTCTCTCATTTGAAATGTTAAATATCCACTCGTCTGTTGTACTGGTTCATTCTACAGTAAATGTTCAAATAAACTCACTTTCAACAAACTGGGTCGTTTTTTTGTTTCTTTCCTCTTCTCCAGTTTGGTTTCAGACATTGACAGCGTGTGACACTATGTGTCTCCAGAAGACGACGCCTCAGAACCCTTATCAGCACGTTTTCTCCACATCCCCAAACATACACACACACACGTTTCAAACAAATCTGACTCATGAACGATCATTAAGTTCTGCAGGAACCTGTTCAGGAGCTGTTGACTAGAGCAGGAGAGGGCGGGAACATGTAGGACACAGGATCCACCTGAACTTACATTCATAAACTCAGCTTTGACTAAAGGAGCCAATTGATTGATTGTTTCGGTCGTTGTATTCCAATAATAATAAGTAGAGACCTATCCGTTCATACTTCCTGTCACAACGTTCTGAGTGTGGGAAGATGAAAAAAAATGTAATCTTCAAAGTGCAAGTTGTAGCCTGTGTACAGTACAAACACACTTTTTTCCCCACGCCCCCGAACTTCACTCACCAATCAGGCACTTACATAAGAAAACTCAAAATGGACGTGAACAGGAAGCAGGAAGTAGGCCGTCGCGTATGGTCGCTCCGACACGTCGTCAGGTCAACCCACCTTGACGTCAGACAATCAGCAGAGAATCTTCATCTTTGCTGTGACGGTCCTGCTCACAGAGTCCTGCTCGTTCAAACTCCGGAACCAGCGAACGGATTCAATGGAGCGTTCCAAAGTTCAAAGAGCAATGATTTGCAAGATAAACAACCCCAGCAGGAAGTTTCTTTCGCCCTAGGAACCCGAAGAGGAGATGACGGGGATGTAACTATCTCCAACTTTGTATTATCTTTGTTGAACTGAGCAAAAACTGACTGCGACATTTTCTGGGTACTACGAAGTATGATACAAAGTATGTCGTCAGTATGACAGTTGTGTCGTGCGATAGTTACATGTAAATGAGCTGGGTAATTTCATTTCAAAATAAATTACAGAAATATTCATTACAATGACAAACGGTACATACAGTTGTTTTTGTCCTGATTTCGCAGTTTCATAGTTGTGTTGATGCTGCCAGTTCAAACACTGAAACACAACCAGTTTTGAAAACTAATCAAATGTCATTAGTTACATTACTTGGTTGCTGTAGTACTTTCGCTACTGTTATACTTTGTATTTACATAGGAACTTTACATCACACGTTGGATTTGAATCGTCTAATCTCATTTTCGTTGTGGTTGTGATAAAGTGCACTGAAAACAAAATATAAACAACTCTGACACTCGTGCAGCTGAATTCTCTGCACGTCGTAGACGGACAGACAGGAAAACACAAAAAGTAGAACTCCAGCCACATAGTTACACTGTAGTTTATTCTTTCATACAAATCCACGGTGTGCTACTGGTAGCCGGCTGTAGAGGGCAGCAGGCCTGGAAGGTTCTACCGCATCATGATCCCACCATTCAACCACATATAAAAACATACAAAGTCATTGCACAGGTTGATGTGCGTTTGACGCACAGTCGTTTCCCTTTTAACACTGAGCTCTGGGGAAATGTTGAAGATAAGGCAGGGGGATAAATACCTTCTGACATAGCCAGAACTGGTGATGGAATGTGGTTTCAATAAAGATTTGCAGCAGGATTTTCTCCTCTAATCTTTGAAATGTTCAGAGTAAAAAAAACTTGATTCCTACAGTTGCAACAAATGCAAATAACTACAGTACACAAAGAAATAGTTTGGTATGCATAACTATGTAATTATAAGGCATATTTGGCAGTTGTATGTTTGGTCCACTGGGAACTTCCTCTCACACGGACGTTCCTTCCTTCAGTTCCACAAACTCGCCCTTCACAGACAGGAGAAGGAAACAACATGTGAGGATGCAGGAGCAGACCGCTGTGAGTCGAGGATGTGTGCAGCCGTGTGTCGTCCCACCTTTCCGTCCAGGTGCTCCTGTAGTGTTCTCACCGTGTCTCTCTCTTTGGTCAGCTGCTCCTGAGTGGCTTTGAGAAGCTGCTGGAGCTTTGTGGCTGCTTGGCCCAAGTCTTTGGACAACTTCTTCTCCTTCTCCAGGCGCTCCTGTTCCAGTAGCAGAACAAACAACACCTTCATGCAGCGGCCCGTCGTTCTGAGGCTCAGCAGAGGGGGAGCAGCAGACAGCTGCAGGCAGTGGAGATAAAACCTCCTCTGCTTCTGTCTGAGCTCCTCTTAGGTTCCATCCGTCTAAAACTACTGCACGCGTGTCACACAGTCATTTACCGCAGACATCAGGGACCTTCTGGCTATAAAAACAATCAGCTCAAATGAGGTGGGAATGTTGGGTTTGTCTGTGTGAAACGGGTTTCTGGAATGTTCCATGATGAGGACACAGAGTGAACTCACCTTCAGCTGAGCAACATCTTCTGTGTCACCCTGTGGCGACTCTGCAGAAACCTTCAGAAGATCCAGCTGATCCTGGAGTTCTGTTAGAGCTGTCTGAGCCTGGAGGGTCAACAACACACACAGTAAACATACAGACACTTGTTCACGTGTCGTCATGCACGCTGGTCCACACGCAGCACGGAACACACAACCTGTGTGCAAAGGTCTCTCAGAGAGAACAGAAGAGAGGAGGAGAGAGGAGACAAGGGAGGAGAGGAGGGAGTAAGGGGAGGAGAGAGGAAACGCGAGACGAGGACAGGAGAGAGGAGACAGGAGGACAGGAGAGAGGAGACAAGGGAGGAAAGAGGAGGAGAGGAGAGAGGAAACGAGAAAGGAGACAGGAAGAGAGGAGACAAGGGAGGAGGAGAGGAGTAGTCGCAGATGCTGAGGAAGCTGAGAACTGGCAGTGGTTAGTTGTGTCACTGGTTAAATCTAACAGTAGTTAGTTGTGTCACTGGTTAAATCTAACAGTGGTTAGTTTGTAACTGGTTAAATCTAACAGTGGTTAGTTGTTCTGAGGAAGCTGAGAACTGGCAGTGGTTAGTTGTGTCACTGGTTAAATCTAACAGTGGTTAGTTTGTAACTGGTTAAATCTAACAGTGGTTAGTTGTTCTCTGGTTAAATCTAACAGTGGTTAGTTTGTAACTGGTTAAATCTAACAGTGGTTAGTTGTTCTCTGGTTAAATCTAACAGTGGTTAGTTTGTAACTGGTTAAATCTAACAGTGGTTAGTTGTGTCACTGGTTAAATCTAACAGTGGTTAGTTGTGTAACTGGTTAAATCTAACAGTGGTTAGTTGTGTCTCTGGTTAAATCTAACAGTGGTTAGTTGTGTAACTGGTTAAATCTAACAGTGGTTAGTTTGTAACTGGTTAAATCTAACAGTGGTTAGTTGTGTCTCTGGTTAAATCTAACAGTGGTTAGTTGTGTAACTGGTTAAATCTAACAGTGGTTAGTTTGTAACTGGTTAAATCTAACAGTGGTTAGTTGTGTAACTGGTTAAATCTAACAGTGGTTAAAACAAGCAGCTGCTGTGTCAGACCAGAACTGGACCGACTGGAACCGCCTCCGTTTGTCCACATACAGATTGGACTTTTACAACGACAAAAACAAGATGCAGAGGCGGAGTCTGTGTCCAGGACTCTCTGACAGGAAGTGACGGGTGCCCTGTGACCTTCGCACCCTGACCTGACTGGGTTGAGCCTCAGTGGGGCCATTCTGTTCTCGCTGACCCCTCATCGTGATTTCTCCCAGCTGTTCTCTGACCTGAAACGGGAAGCCGTCGCTAGTCACTGGTTACATCACCTCCATCTGTGAATCCCTCCCTGACTCACATGACCGACACCTCCCCAGCTGCTCATGTGGGAAGAGGAGGAATTCCCCCGATGCCTCACATCTTTGTCACTGGCGGACACATGTTTGTGTTTCAGGTGGACAAGCCGGTTGAACTTACCTGAGCCAGTTGTTCCTTGTGCATCTGTGCTTCCTTCTGGGCCAAATCCAGCTGCGTGTGAGTCTCTGAGAGCTGCTGCTTGAGCTGAACACAACAAACGTCACAGAGGAAATGCTGAGGGGTGACAGACAATCTGAGCTCACCGTACCTGCTCCAGCTTCTCAGCGTTCCCCAGGTCTTCTGTCTGCTTCTCCAGCTGAGCCTCCACCAGCATCATCTGCTCCTTCAGCTGCATCGAAATCAAAAACGGTGTCACACGGACCAACACCACATCCAACAACGACGACAACACCACCTCACAAAGCCTGTGGAACCCCCCCGACCTGTTCTATACTTTGGTTTTCGGTCTCCAGCTGTTGGATCTTCTCCAGTGCCTGTTTGAGCGAGAGAGACAACCGTTAGCCTTCTCATGCTAAACTGTACAAGTAGAGCATGCGTGAGGCACTGACCGCCCGGAGCTGCTCCTCTGAGACGGACATCTTTGACTTCCAGACCAGCTCCTCCTCCTCCACACTCTTTTGCAGATGTTTCAACATTCCTTCCTGGGGGTGAACACTGAGTTAGCATTTCCAGCGTGACCTCCGCCAAGGACGGTCTGTTAGTAACTCTACAAGACGTGAACGGATGTTAATGACGTGTTGAGTAACTGCTGCTAATGGACCAGGACCAGATGATTGAATGGTGGCAGCGGAACCATCCGGATCCAGGAATTCTTTGAAGGATTCTTAGGGGCTTTTTCAGCACACATGTATATAAGTAGAGGACTGTCTCTGGTGGTTGGTGCGTTTGACAGTTAACTGAATGGGCGGGGGTTGGACCCCCCCCATGAACTGAGGTATTATTATGATGGAGCTAAATCCAGAAGAAAACGCCATTTGCAAAATAGTTCATTTTGTCAGTAACGACTGAACTGAAACTGATATCAGTATGTTTCCAAATGGTCAGGGGATGTTTACTGGTCAAGGTTTCTGTTGACGGGGATAAAATAAGGTGAGATACATTCATATTTGGTGTAAATCCAAAATGAGCTGCGTGCCAGAGGTCTGTGCTCATTTCACATCATTTACCGTTTCAGCCAAGACGCTCCTGTACTGGTCACACTCAGCTTGCAGGGAGCTCCGGCTGTCCTCAGCCTCCTTCACTTTCTCCAGCATGTCCTGACACAATTAACACCCCAATCAATCAGTCAACGAACACCAGGAGGCTGATTTAAGTCTTAGCAGATGCTTACGTCGTCTTTCCTGTCCTTTGCGTCCCTCAGCTGCTCTTGTAATGACGTGACGATGGTTTCTTTCTCCGTCAGACTGGTCACACACAAGCAGGGACGTGAACGTTGAGCACGTCAGCATCTACTCCTGACTCGTTAAAGTTACTGTACCTGGTTCGTAGCACCTGGAGCTCTGCAGAGACGTCCGACTGCTGGAACACAGATGAATGGGTGAATGAGCCAGTGAGCGACTGGAGCTGAAGAACAAGAGAAGAGGCTGTTTGTGTGCTTACGGGGGCGTTCTTCATCTCCTCTTTGAGGGTGTGAAGCTCATCCTGAAGTGACGTGATCAGACTGACGTCTTCGCTGAAGAGACAAATGAATTCATTGTGAGTGATCAGAGGTGTGGCAGGTCAGCGGTGAGGTCTACGACGGTCAGACGTCCAACCTTCTGTGCTGCAGCTCGGCAGTGGACTTCTCCTGTGAAGACAACACATCTGTCACAATCACGTCTCCCGCTTGAATTCATTTCTCCTGAAGAACACAAACACTTACTGCAGCTTCCTGCTTCGCCTGCTTCAGTTCCTCGTGCAGAGTTTTCAGCTGCTCGTCCCGTTCCTGAAGGCTGCACAGAACATTCAATGCAATTAATGCTACAGCTCAACCTGAAGGTGACTCAGAGCAGAGGAGGTCCTCCACTCACCTGAGCTTCAGTTGTTCCACCTCTGCAGCATTCACCTGCTCAACCAGAAAAGAAAACCATGCCTGTGAGAGCCGTTGGTGATGAGTCATCAGGCCCTGTGCGCTGAGTCACCCTCACCTGACTGCTGTCCTCCTCTGTTTTCCTCTGACTGGCCTCCAGCAGCACGTTGATGGATGCCACCTGCTGCGTCAGCTGCTGCTTCTCTGCCTGCGTCTCGTCCAGCTGAGTGGTGAGAACATCCACCTGTGCACATCGGTCCTTGATCTCAGCCTCCAGTTTCCCAATGCGCACCTGAAACTCTGTCGGAAGAATGACGGCGTCAGTAAACGTCTGTTTGTTGGTCGTCTTTGTCCAGGTTTTGAGGTGACTGATCTGACCTGAAACAGCGCTGCTGTCCTGCTGCACCTTGTTCAACGTGTCCTGCAGGCTGCTGTTCCTGCTCTGTGTTGTTCTGAGCTCCTCACAAACCTCCTCCAGTTTCCTCTGGAGAACCTGCTCGCTCTCTGCGCGGCTGGCCTAAACACAGGGATTTCAGTAGGTCAAACAGCAGGGGGCAGCAACGAGTACCTGCTCCTCTTGGCAGCTTTGATTTCCGCTGCGGGATCAGTGCACGTGGACGATGTTCCATTCACTCTGTGTCAACTGAGAAGATGTGTATTCAATGCAAAGAGTGAAGAAAGAAGAAAGGGACCAAGTGCTTTGAATTCCAGAGGAGTTATGAGCCTGATGAGTTTCTGTTCATTTGTACGTTTTCCAAAGGCATCATCCGAACATGTGCACTGCTCAGGAATGAATGACATGAGTCAATGCATAACCTGTTCAAGGACTGAAACCAGTGGAGTAAATCATTACACTAAACAGCTAAACAGCTGACGAGGAAGAGCTGACTCATTGGTTCCCCGACTGGAGAGACCAGGTCACAGGTCTGATCCCCACGTCTGTGTACAAACACTGAGGACTGAAAATCACACACAGGGCAGAGACAGAGGAGAGGAGGAGACAGGAGACAGGAGAGGAGGAGACAGGAGAGAGGAGAGGAGAATAGGAGACAGAAGGAGACAGAAGAGAAGAGAGGAGCAGACAGAAGAGAGGAGAGGAGAAGAAAGGAGAAGAGAGGCGGAGACAGGAGAAAGGAGAGGAGAAGAGAGGTGGAGACAGGAGAGAGGAGAGGAGGAGACAGAGGAGAGGAGAGGAAAAGACAGAGGAGACAGAGGAGAGGAGAGGAAAAGACAGAGGAGACAGAGGAGAGGAGAGGAGAAGACAGAGGAGACAGACGAGAGGAGAGGAGAGGAGAGGAGAGGCGCTCGGACACGCACACATTCCAGCTGCTGCAGAGAAGCATGTTGCAGCGCAGCTCATGTGAGGCTGCATTCCTCTGCTGTCCTGGGATGTGTGATTCCAACGCAGGGAAATGTGCGGGGGCAGGTGTGTGTCTGTTCGGGTG
>CAAKHB010005062.1:21466-54245 GCA_901007665.1 Aeoliscus strigatus
GGGTTGGTGACTTTAAAATCCAACCTCATCTGCCCAGTACCTGCTGACCAACGGCCCTGACAACGTCACTCACCTGCAGCAGGGACATCTGCTTCTCAGCACCGGACACTTTGGCCTCCAGAGCTTTCCGGATGCGCTCGTCGGCCTGAAGACTTTCTGTCTTCTCTCCAAGATCCTTGGTGAGTTTTGTGCACTCCTGGCGAAGCTTGGCCAGCTCTGCATTTTGTCTGAGGACAGGGTGAGAGCGAGACCATCAGTCCATTTCAAAGGCTTCAGGTGAATAAGACCACCTGAACACTCACTTGCTCTCAGCCTGACTGGTCGCCTGGTTCAGAGCGTCGCGCAGGATGGAGTTCTCCTGCTGCAGACGGGCCAGCTGGGCGTTGGGGCCTTTTTCCAGCTGGTCCTGCAGACTGAGGATCTAACAGAGGAGTTCCAAATTACTTATGCTTCAGTCATGACTGACTTTTAAAGCCTTTTCATCATTAAATCGCTCTCCTTCTAATTAGCAGACTGACCTTGGCGTTGAGCTTCTGCGTCTGAGCCACGTGGTCCTGGTAGCTGGCCTGCATGCGAGCCTGCAGTGCGATCATTTCCTGCTCCCGCTTACTGAGCTGAGCACTCAGCCGCGTCTCCACACTGGTCACCTTGGATTTCTCCGCTGTTAGCTCCTGAAAAACACTCTGCTTTAGAATGGACCATTGTTCACCATTTTGACGCCCAACACAGATTTATATTTAAATCTCTTTCAGGACAATAAACTGGAAGCAGAATGTGGGTTTCAGTTTTTCCTTGAGCATCATCCTGAGAGTCAACTCTGCATCTGTGGTATGAGAAAATTGAAAGGTCCGGCTGCTCAGGAATTTAGGTTATTGGAAGAACAAGCATGAGGAGCTCATACAAGAGCCTTTCAATATAATTTAAAACACTCAAACACTTCTCCCACAATCTTTTCTGACATGTGCTACAAAACTGAACATTTTGTTTGAGCAGGAAAATGATACAGCCACCAAGGGCATAGGATTGTAGTGTCTGTGTAATTAAGAAAAATAAAATTAACTGAGCAAAAGAACATGAGATTTGTTTGTGGGACTTGAATGCTGAAATGAAATGAATTGAGTCTTTTGAGACAAAGGTCTTGCCACCTGGTTACCTTTCCTCTAGTGCCACCTTGAGGGCAAACAACATAAGTGTCAACGCACTTCAAAGCTCCAATTGAAGTCAAAATCAGGACGACTGGTGTCACCTCAGATCACATCCCACCACAAGGAAGTCACACACAGTCAACACACCAGTTTCTGCTATGATCAGTCACGTTGCAGCTTATCTTGAGTTCCACATGTTCGACAAACCTTGGTGAGGTCTCTAAGTCGGTTCTTTGCTGCAGAAGCGTCCTCTTGTTCTGTCGCCAGCTGTTTCTCCCGTTCGTCCAGCTGCTTCTTCAACATGGCCACTGGGTCTCCTTTCTGAGAGGCCTGAAATCGTCGACAGAAACACTTCAGACAAGCAGCCAGCGAGTCTGCTGGGATGTTGCTTAGCAACCGCCTGCCATTTGTGTTGGCGACCAATGAAATACCAAATCGCAATTGCTAATAAATGTTGTTATAGAGCAAGTTGATCAAAGATCACATGAGAGGTGGACCTCCTGAACATCAGTCGGTGTTCATACCCTGTGCCACGTGTCCTGAACGATGCCGGCTTTCTCAGACAGCAGCTCGATGAGCCTGTGAGCTTCTCTCTCACTGAACACCATGCTGCTGATGCTGGACACCAGGGCCTTGTAAGGCAGGTACAACGGAGCGTCATCCGAGTCCACTGCCGCTGATTCAGAGGGGAAAACGTGAAGAAACACAGTTTATTTCATGTGCCAAGCCAAAAAACAGTCAGGCTTAAATACATCACGACTTCCACATTTCAGACTCAGGTCCATGAGAGAGAGTGTGTGTGTGTGTGTGTGGTTGAGGGAAGGTGTGTGTGTGGGGGGGGGTATCAGTGTGGCACCAGGCAGAGACGATCCTTAAGTAGGACACGGCCCTGCAGCCTTTCTCTGCCCATTGTAAGGGCACTGAGAGTCTTTGTTAGCTAACAGGGCGGTGGTGGGGACAAGCTGGCAGCTCTGTGTCCTGGTGGTTGGTGCCAGAGAGGAGCCACCAACTTCTACAGTAACACAGCCTGAGGTTCATCTCTGCCTGAACATGTGACAAAAAAAAAGTTTGAATACTGTCACCAACATTATGGATAATTTAGTCTGATTAAGCATTTAATTTAAAAAAGAGGTCAATGTAACAACAGCACTGACAGACCACACCTCTAATCTGCAAAGACAGTCATAGACACCACTGAGGTCCATGTGCATCAAACTGCAAACAACTTCCATCTTTTATTCATTCGCAGATATCCACACAATTGTTTTAAGTCTTTGGCTGCAACTCCTTCAAAGGAATAAGAGCATTGACATTTCACACACTGACAGAGCACCAAAGACTATAAAAAGTACTTTTGTATTAACGGCCATAGTCCAAACTACGAGTCATGTGATAACTGTCCAAACGGTGGAGCTCTGGAGGACACACTAAGGGAACAAAGCTTTGATCTGGTACAATACAGACAACTGACTGATTCATGAACTCTGTCAAATTAAGTGCCATGTTATGGTTTTCCACAGATTCACACGTACGTACAATTATCAAAAAGAGTTTCTGTCTACTGACCAGTGTCAGTTTTTTTCTTGGAGCCCTTCTTCTTGGGCTCCTGTGCTTTTGTTGCAGCAGCAGCATTAATCTGTTTCGATCCCACTGGAGGCACAGCCATGACTGGAACATCTTTGGTAATGACCTCAAGAACTGCGGCAGACTTGGACGGGGCTGGTGAGGACTTGGTTTGGACTGTGTTCCCCTTCGCTGGTACAGGGGCAGATTTGGCAGCTGCAGGAGCCGTCTTGGCTGACTCAGGAGTAGATTTGGCAGCTTTAGGAGAAGACTTGGCTGCCACAGGAGCCGAATTAGCTGCTCCAGCAGCAGCATTTGCTGTTGCGGGAGCAGATTTGGCAGCTTTGCCAGACTTAGCTGATGCAGGAGGTGAGTTAGCGGCTCCGGAAGCAGCATTTGCTGTTGCTGGAGCGGATTTTGCAGCTGCAGGAGCGGGCTTGGCTGACTCAGGAGCAGATTTTGCGGCTTTGCCAGACTTAGGTGCTGCTGGAGCTGAATTATCTGTTGCAGCAGCAGATTTAGCTGTTGCAGGAGCAGATTTTGCAGCTTTGCCAGACTTAGCTGCTGCAGGAGTCGAATTAGCTGTCGCAGCAGCAGCATTTGCTGTTGCAGGAGCAGATTTTGCAGCTTTGCCAGATTTAGCTGCTGCAGGAGTCGAATTAGCTGTCACAGCAGCAGCATTTGCTGTTGCAGGAGCAGATTTCGCAGCTTTGCCAGACTTGGCTGCTGCAGGAGCCGCATTAGCTGTCGCAGCAGCAGCATTTGCTGTTGCAGGAGCAGATTTCGCAGCTTTGGCAGACTTAGATGATGCAGGAGCAGAATTAGCTGTTGCAGGAGCAGATTTGCCAGCTTTGGCAGATGCAGGAGCAGAATTAGCTGATGCAGAAGCAGAATTGGTAGTTTTAGGAGCAGAACTAGTTGTTGCAGGAGCAGATTTGGCAGCTTTGACAGCCTTAGCTGGTGTAGGAGCAGAATTAGCTGTTGCAGGAGCAGGAGCAGACTTAGCTGTTGCAGGAGCAGACTTGGCAGCTTTAGCAGCAGACTTGGGGGAAGTGGGGGAAGCCTTGGCTGATGTAGGTGTAGAAGATGCAACAATTGCTTTGGCCGGGGCGGGTTCAGGAGCTGACACCGGCTCGATCTTTGCCACCTTCTTCTTCTTCTTCTTGTTCTCTTTGGGTGAGGGTGCGGGTGAGGGATCGACGAGCATAGGGCTTGGTTCAGCAGCAGCTTTGACCTGGGTGTCCACTGGTGCTTTGGTTGCAGCAGGCCGGACGTCAGGGGCATGAGCAGACTCGGGGGCAGGGGGAGGGGTCGTGGATGCAACTGGGGCAGAGGCAGCTTCAATGACTTCAGGGGTCTCCTTGTTTTTCTGTGGCTCTGGGATCTTTCCATTTGGTTTTTCCTCCTTCTTCTTCCCGCGGCTCTTCTTCTCAGATGCTTTGTCCTTTTTCTTTTTCTCAGTGCGGGCAGTTTGTACCTTACCCAACTCCTTGCGTTGTTTGGCTAGTGCCTCTTCATACGAGGTCTCCTTCATTGAGAAGGTGGAGACAAGAGCGATCCCAACAGCAGAGATCACCATGAATCCACCAAAAACCATCATCCCGAGGGTCTGGGGGTCGTAGATGTCCATTGTTCGATGTCACTACACCTGAAGAGGGAGTAGCAGAACATTTAACACAGGTTAACGACTAAAACACTATTTATTTGTTTCAGTTTTTTGAATGCTGAATAACAATAACAACTGAAAGGTTATTGCAGAGACAGCTTGTCACCACAGAAGGTCAATAGTACTACAACTACCATTGTATACGGTACAGTGTTTCCTCTACATTCCCACCACTCCTAAATCCTAGCTGCAGCTCCTTCAAATTTCTTTCTTTTTTTTTTAACTGTTGACGCAAATACACCACCGCCGCATCTCTCCACCTTCACAGCAGAGTCGCGTCAGGGTACTCGCAAACACTGGGGTAAAATATTGACGGCCAGCTAACGTTATGTGACATCTCGGATGGTATCTTAAGTTAATCTGGCCCGTTGCCAACCTAGTGTCGCTAACGTCAGTAAACTAATGTGTAGCATTAAGCTAACGTTTACAGCTACACGCCGTTTTGTAACTGCCAACTGCATTTTTCAGATGAGCTTGTTGAAATAACTCTGAGAAAGACACCTGATGAAGATGACGCTAGTAAGGTATCATTAGTTAGCCTTTTACTGAATACTACATTACTAAATGATGACAGGTAAAAAAAAAAATAATGTAACTAACGTTAATAGTTCAATCGTGTGTAATCGTATAAGACAAGTAGCATCAGACAGGGATGGTGCAGGGGGCACTGGCTATGGGTTGGGACCCTAAATGGGTTGGAAAAATCAATATATATATTAGAAGACACACACTAGAAACAATTTTAAAATGAGAAACAATTTCTTTATTGTTTCTGTTTGTAGGTGAAGACTGACTTGAGAAACAGGCTGCAGGGCGACCAGATTGCTCCTCTCAGCATTTCCCTATAACAGAGCCGCAGAGCTCTGCTGAGGCAGGTTGCAAACTGACACTTATTCTAAGGCCCCATAAAGAAATGATTATTTACTTTTTACTTTTTTTTTTAGTTTTTACTTCCACTTACTTTCCATGTCTATTGTTTTATTTATTTAGTCCATTTTTATTTCTACATTCAGCGAGCCATTGAATAAATTCGTTGTAAAAGTAAAATCTGCAGACAAGTGTGTGTGTGTGTGTGTGTGTGTGTGTGTGTGTATATATTTCATTTCATTGTGCCTATCCTTGGAGAATGCACAATGAAACTGACTAGTTCTTTTTCGAGAAAGACCAGAGGATTTACCTTCACCAGCCTCAAGGTGCCACTGTTCTGTCCGGAGCATTTAATTGACCAAATGTTACCTTTCCCTCTCAACACACATTTAATACATGTTAACTGACACCGCTTTTACCACCATTCAAATATTTTTAGACAGAACTCCAGAGGAACCAAAGAGATGAGTGCAAAAAAGTGCAGCTTTTGGCTGATGGTCACTTCCTGCCTAGTACTAAACATCAGCTCCACTGAAACAGAATGTCTGGCGTTTGTATGAGCATTCTAGTATAAATCGAATTCAAGGTATAGACGAAAACCGTGTTACTACAAATATTTATGCAAACATTCTAGCAATGCATGGTAAAATTGGTCAGGACACAGGACATGATAACTCAATCTCTTTCCTTCCAGACTATGGACTAGATCTGCAGATATCACATCAGGATATCAACACTCACATCTGCTTAAGTGTCTTCTAGTGACTTTCTGAGGATTTTACTGATTGAACTCAGTTTTAACAAATGGAAACAGTGCGTGAATACACAGGAAGAGGCTTAAGTAAAGTCCCAACTGTATTTAAACAAAAAACTATGATCGAATAATTTGAGGAAATTATATTATTTTAATGAGCAATGGCGAACAGAATATGTGCAGATGATGAATGTGGACAACGAAGCCAGGCAAAACAGGAAACTAACGGTTTCACGTCCCGAGCGCTCCTGCACAACGTTGACGTGGAGTAAAGAAGGTGCATTACGTGTCCATGGAGCAGAGCTGGAAGGAGTTCAAACACACTAAAAGACGGGTTCTTTGACGACAAATCACACACTGTTAGTTCTACACAGAAACTCTTAACACACCCGCGTCCAAAAAAATCATTCCTCATTTGACTTCGAGCAAATCGAAAAGTAGTGAAAAACTACGAAAAAAGATAGTTAAAGGTAAAAAAGCGGCGGGGACTGCAAATGTTTTCCCAGTTACACATTTCTGTTAACATTCATTGTTTTTTGGGGAAAATATCCAGATGTGATAACGGAATGAATCTGATGAGTTGGATCTATGCTAGCTCTGAGCTAACACTATGAATCAATGAACTGGATTCATGTCTTCATAACGTGTCAACAGAAATGCGCTGGAACGGCTGTGCTACGACTGTACACGGAGGCTTTCGGTCAGGAAGACGTCTAAAGTCACCTTTATGAAGTAGAACTGTCCGTGTCTGCCCTAGAACTAAGCGCTGGAGTTAGCGCAAATAGCTTCCACCGCTAGCTGTCGCTGGCTTTATGAATCTACAATTTCCAGCTCCCACTTACCTCGCTGCTGATGGGAATGAGACTGCTTTGCTGGAGCGAAACGGAGAAAGGGCAGAAAGCTTCGAGTGGTGGATTTAATGTGTTCTTCGTAATGCTACCTATTTATACAGCTATGCTGCTAAGTTGCGTTTCTCTCGTGGCTCTACCCCTCAGCCGGCTGGACAGACTCTCTGGTCCTCTGTGAAGTCGTGGCACTTCGAGCTGGCGAGACGTGCTGGCCCCGTGCCCCAGATAGCTAGCGGTAATCCAGGATGCCTCTGATTGGCTGAGAGCGACACATACCGGATATGGGAATGCTGGGAGTTGAAGTCTTTTACTGACATTGACTGGAGAACTTTTTTTCCTGTCAGACAAAGGAGACTTGTTTGACATTAGAGGCGAGTGCGTTTAATCAAGTAACAGAGACTCAGGTCAACGTATTTATGTCGGAAACTGACTGACTGTATTCTCACATATTCAATGGGGAAAGTACAAATTTGTTTCTGAAAACCACAAGTCTCAAGTTACTATTCCACAAACTGTGGCATGTGTCTCATCTGTGTGTATCGGGAACATTTGATATTTCGATGTGGACAGAGAGAAATGGTCAAACCAGCCCTTTGTGGTTGCACATCCCACCCACTCAAACATGTGAAACTTGAAATTTAGTATTTAGAAATTTAGAAATTTAGTATTTGAAATAATCATGAGCTTTCTGAAGATATTATTACTAATCAATTACTAGATTATTCTATTACTACTATTCAATTACTAGATTAGATCTATTGCTAAAGTGTTCAATAAGTCACTCCTGGCCTGTAAATGTCATTCATCATGACACTGGTCATTCGTCATATGACACTGGTACTCACATGTGTATTTACCTGAAATATATGCTGATATGAAATATAAACATATATGCTGATATATATACAATGGCACTTAACACTTCACGTATAAAATGTGAAATATTGACAGAAACATATCCTGGGGTTACGTGACAATTTATTTTTTTCTATCAAATACTTGAGAGCAAAAGACCACGTTTAATCTTGTGACAGACAAGTATGTGGGAACTCGATCAGGTTATTTCATTCTCTGGTGTTTGCTGTAATTACATGACAGAAGTGCTATGTTTGCTCTGATGAAGTGTCATTACCCCATTGGCTGGTTTCAGCCAATCAGCTGATCCTTTGACAACTACAGGTCAGTGTGACCACTTCACTGGTAACTGGTTCAATATTGACAAATCAATCACTTTGTGGAGTTATAAAATGAATTCTGGATGACCACATCTTTGTATGTAGCGTTTCTTTCAGTTCAGTCAATGTACCTGTCTGAGACATGAACATTCTGTGCAGACGTACAGTATCTTCAGTTCAGTGAAGGTGATTCGTTCAGGTCATGTTAGAAAACACAGAACATGAAACAGACATTTTGGTGCTGGAGATTTTCCTGAGCTTTCTGCCTTTCCCCCAAACCCCAGGAGCCAATGGTGGATAGATTTAACAGAAGTGCTTCCACAGCTGAGTTTTTCATTGGCCCAATAAAACTGACAGATTGATGTCGCCACCTAGTGGTAAGATGCGTTTCCCCTCACAAAAGAACAGACTTCTCTCCTGGGAAAGATGGATTTATTCAATGTCTTATTACAAATTTATAAAATGCTCATGTCTTGTTAGAAAAGCATCTTACAGGATTTCACACCTTTAGAATTCTTGAGAAATACATTCAAAATTCTTAAAAAACTAGAATGCGTTTTAACAAATACAAAGAGCCTGGTCATCATTGTAAAGACATTTTAGTGCATTTTGTTATTTGTTGTTGTTCTGATGCCTGGTAAATTCAACTGATCTGACTCCATCCATGACAGTGGGGAATTTAAAGTAAAACACACACTATAATGAATTATACAGTAAAATGGGAAGAGCTGGGTGCTGAGGAAATAACAAGAAAGTTCTGTTCAAATGCCAAAGCAAATTGTAGAAGTTGTAAGTTTGAGTCCGTTTAAATTAATTTCCTTACTAACATCTCACTGAAATATTGTAGGAATTCTCCATATTCTACTGAATCAATTTGGCATCTGAATCATCCTCAGAAACGTGAAATGTGGAGACAAATGTCGTCTTTAAGTCCGTTCTGGAGCGCTGCACATCTGGTTTGGTTGAACAGTCATCTAAGACTGCAGGAATGTGAAGTAGGAGGATGTTTTCCATCCACTAATTCGGCATCATTTAACTGTTCCCTGACCAAACAAACAGATGAGCACAAAACTGTTGTCAGGGGATTAAATTCAGCCAGATTCACATCAAAAACAATTTGTGTGTACACAAGGGAAGAGGTGCAAGCACCGGACAAATTATAGTGGCAGAAATACGATAGTAAAAGAAAGGAAACTGCATATCATGGAAATAAGAAATGCGTAATTACAAAAGCGAAACACTGTGCAGCGAAAATAAGGACGATCTAAGTGTCAGAGGCTTGTTCTTGGACCAGCGGACATGGGCTGTGTAAACATCAGGACATTGTGGTGACAAGGCAGATGGTGAAGTGGCATTGGACCCACCAGTGGGAGCAGAGCTGGGGCTTGAAATCAGGTCAGTGCCAGGACAGGAGATTGCTGGTTGCTTGGTGATGGTCGGACAACACGACTCAGAAACCCGTCAGTTGTTCTTGAACAGGTCAATGCATCCCTGCAATAGAGTCACATTGTTCTGCGGAAGCAGAAGAATAGGATGGTTATTCCTCCTCAAGTACACAGATTATTCTGTCACAGTTCAAACCACCAGGCCGAGGAAGTGATGCTGAGCTGCTGCAAACAGGCACTTGTTTATTTTGGAGGTAAACACCTTGGATGGCCCCGTCACATGATGATCCTTCAGTCGACACACGCTTTGTCTGTTTCTTTCCTGCCGTCTCTGTCTGGGTCTCAGTGAGCGCCGACAGATGGTCGACAGAGACAGAGGCCAATACGTCAACTGAAAGGATCAGTCAACAGGACAAAGGTCGTCCATCTCCACACAGAATTCCCCTGAATGTCTGTACAGAGACTCTGCAGTCCTTAGTGCAGACGTGAATGACGGTTCAGGTGGACTTACTTTTTTGATGACTGACTTCATTAATTTTAGATAAGAAAAAATAGACATTTGTGTGTGTCCTCAAAGGAACAGTGTCATTGTACTGTCGTAGGTGTGTTACACATGCAGGTGCCACTTACCTTGGCATGTTTAATCTCAAGTTCCGCCATCTCAATGAGATTCTTCCTGAAGGCCACGACACGTCGGCCCTTGAAGCTGGTGAGTTCTATGTGGGAACAACCGGAGTAAAGTAAGTTTGACAAATGACCTGAATGTTGGATACTCGGATGTACTAACCTCTCTTCCCCGACTCGGAGAGCTTGTCAAACTTCTGCAGACACTGCTGCTGGTGCTCCTCTGCCTGAGGAACATCTTTGCTCTTCAGTCGAGCCTTATCCAAAGCTTTGTTAGAGTTCTCATAGTCAACTAACGCCCGAGCTCGTCGGTACAGCAGGTCCTAGGAGAGGATGGTCCGACAGTCAAACAGACAAAATTCATGTTAGAGGTTAAGACGTTTCTTATGTGAAACAAATCAACCATTGTCACAATGCTGCGATAAGCAGAGCGGAAGTTTGTCCGTTCTTCAGTTTTACTGGACAGTAACGCTTGTGGACACAGACAGAGATGATGAGGCCTCACCTTTGCTGCTTGGATGTCTCTCATGTAATATCTGAGCAGCTCTGTAAGTTTCAGCTCCTGGTCAGATGCGACTCTTCCCTCCACTTTCTACGAGGAAACCAAAGACGGGTATACGACATGTCATGTACTGTACTGATCTGATGAGACCTGCAGGATGTTCTACTCACTCTGAGCTTCTCAAACAGGTCAGACAACTTCTCCATGTGCCTGAGAATGAAAAGGTGAGTTAAGACATTTCAGTTTTTGGAAATCTGAGTATATTTCAGCAAGTCAGAATGAAGACCACTGACTTCTTATTTGCTGTGCTGTCTTCTGCAGACAGCGTGTTTAAAGTGGCAGAGATGTGAATGTAATCATCGGCAATATCTGAAAAGACAGAGATCGATTCATTCAATGTATGCACCATGAACCACCATCCATTTACGGGTGAGTTCACCCATTAACTCCAGATATATTTGAAACAAAAACCCTTTAATACTTTTGTGCATGCGGGTCATCTTTTCTGCTTTGGCCGTGGAATCTTTTATCTTGCTGTAGTAGTCGAGCAGGAACGTCTTCTCCTGCTCAAAAAAGTCATCGACTTCCTGTGAGAACACAAAAAAGGTGAGAGGAACAGCAGTGCTGACGATGCATCGAGAGAACGGTCGTCGGCATGACGAGGTAGAGGAATCTCTACCTTTATTCCTGAGATTAGGACCTCATCTGCTGATTTCACCATGTTCTTAAAAAATCCTCCAAACATTTCCTTGGCATTCTTTCTTCTCACGCTGAGCTGAAAAGGGAAATACAGGTTTGTTTTTAGACTTCATCGACTTGCGGCACGTGAAAAGAACTTCACAGATAAGCATAAACTGCTGATGGGAGCAGGATGTCGGCCGTGTGTCACAGCCAACGCTGCTTCCTCTCTTTCCAACTGACAACCCAGCAGAGGAAGTCAGCAGTCAACTCACATCCTGGTCGTACTCTAAGAAAATCTGGAAGTTTCTGTCTTTGCTTAAAATGGGGTGGGAGGACAGTCGCTGCAGGAAGATTTCGTGCACTTGGACAGTTTTCTTGAACACAGCCAGGTACTCTCTGCGAGGAAAAGAAATGTTACACAGGTTTGTGAGGGTAAATCGAACCTGATGATCATCTGCTGTCAGTGTGTCACACTCACGCCTCCAACTCCTGCTTCATTTTAGTGTACTCCTCCTTTGTCATTGTGGCTTCACCTTCCCCTAATTTGTGCATCTTCTCTCTGGGGCTCTCAAAGTCAGGCTTTGGAGGAGCTGGAGGAATCTATGGACGAGAAAGCATGAGAATGGTTAACAGCTGTGCTTTTGTCTTGGTCCTCTGTGGTGACTGTAAATCTGCAAATGCCCAGACTCACTATGAGGCCAGCGTACTCCTCCGTCTCCACCAGAGTGTCATGTAGCCAAATGAAATCTTCATGTTGCCTGGGAACGGAGAAGTCTGGCTTCTGGAAAGAGCTGAGTGTGGTCTGGTAAAAGATTATACAATTCATCCATTTCAATAGGGTCAATTTTCAACAAAACACCATCGTAAAAATGTCAGGAGTTTAGTTTCAGGTGTGTTAATGTGGTTTACCTTTGTATGGACGGTGAACTTCACTTTGTCCCTTTCACAGAGCGCATCCGGGATGTCAATAACAAGAGATGCGTCAGCATTGAGGTCCACAGACACAGAGCGCATCTGAAGGAAGATTACAAACAACCATTACCATCAAGTACATTATCTATTTACCTGTGAAATGCTACTAGATTTAGATTCGATTTTGTATTTGTTGTGTGAAGTTCTACTTTAATAGCAGGAAGAACACATGAGCATCTTCGACACACTTCTAGAAGCAGCAACCGACAGCTGTATTATTTCAGATGATTATTGTGTGTTGCCAGTAAATATTCTTCACACCACGATTCTTCAGAAATACCCATGGTTTTAAACTTTTCTCCACAGGATTTATGCAGGCGACAGCAAAGCCATTTCCCTGTCACTTGTAAAGACACTGGACTACGATCAGTCCCTGCAGGTAGTTCGCAGACAGGCCTGTGAGCTGCATCCGGGCTCCTCACTGCAGCTTCAGGTGGCAACACGTCACAATCACAAGAGCTGTTTCACTGTAAACTTTTCGGGAAAACTCAAACTGTTTCTTCTGACATTTAGTAAAGAAAAAGGAGCTACAGAAGACACACATGCATACACTGTCGTAATTTACTGTCATTCAGTTGGAATGACAGTTAGTTTACATACAGGGTGTTTGCTAGCTTAAGTCAAACACTGGTGTGATAAAAGTTAGCGGAGACAACCCGCTAGTCAACAGCTGCTGATATATAGTTAGCTAACCTTAACTTTTTAAAGCAAGGTCCCGTTTGTATGTTTGCCTGTTCAACCTACCTTTTCTTTATCGCTGTCGTCTATAGTGGATGTCATAATGAGACCAAAGCCGAGGAAATAACCAGCCAGATAACTGAACTGTGAACAGGAAGACGTTACTCAGCGGAGCTGCTAGCTGCTTGACTAGCTGTCAGTTCGTTTTTTCCCTTTCCCATACTGATGATGAAAAAAATAAACCCCACCCTCATAAGTGACTGGACAGGGGCTGGTTACGAATGTAGCGATTTGTATACAACCGATTAATCATACACATTTTTGTACATATAGTTTGACATGTGAACTTTATTAATTAAAAAAAATGCATTTATGCATTATAAAGAACTGAGAGCGATGACTCAAGCAATTTAAATGTAATAATACAGTTTGAACGCGGATGTATTTCAATTAAACGTTAAAAGCATTGTGGGTAATGTATTTTCTGCGAACGTAGTATATGAAAAGGGGTGTGATGAGAACGTAAGCGGAACTACATTTCCCAGCTACGTAAGCTACGTGCAACTTCAAATTCGCGCCGCAGGAACCGGTTGTCGTTGGGACAGCGAGTTAGTATCGGATATGAAATAACAGATTATCTATTTCGGTGAGTGGGGATTTTTTGGCCCAGTGTGTTGATTTTGAAATGCCGTTTTACTGGCTAAGTATATTTCTGATCCATGTGCCGTAGCAGAGGGTGGCGGTATTTCTCCAAAAAGCTGGATGCTAACCACCGTAGAAGAAGAAGAGTTACATGTCGGGACAAGTTCTGCTGGTGAAAAGTAAAATTCTTAAATAAACTGTGAAAACGGCGGTTTGCGAATGAAGACGTATTTCCCCTCCAGTCGTGTTTGAAAGTTGATAAGAATGTCCGTGTTTAAACGTGTGGTGTCCGTTGGAGGGCGGTTCCTCCGGGCTCGGAGCAGCTCAGTGACTGGGAGCTGCTTCTCCGTCAGCCGCTGTCTCAGAGCTCCGAAGAAACTCAGTCCCTACAGCTCCGTGGACACGGAGCGATACTCGTCCTTGGTCAAAGCTGTCATGTCCAAAATCAGCTGTCAGACACCCGAGTCTCTGCAGGCGGAGGACGAACACATCTATGGACCGGTTGTCAAAGGAACTGTGAACACACAAACATCACGACCAGAGACGAAGAAGCCAAGAAGCCCTCAGCCGTTCATCCTCTGCCGGCGGGCTGCAGACGCAGAGGAGCTGGAGTCAGGACCTCCTGTCCGGATCCAGTTGAACCGGGGCAAGAGCAGGTCCTCTGTCCCCAGTGTGACCAGGATTCTTCAGCAGACCCTTTCTGCAGAGCAGATCTTCTACCTGGAGAGGTGGAAGAGGAGGATGATCGCAGAGCTGGGAGAGGAGGGATTCAAAGAATACAGTCAGAGTAAGTGTGTGGATGTGAGTTCAGTTTCAGAGAGACTCCAATGTGACCTTGAGCTGTTTAATTAGATTTGTTCAGGCAAGGGAAGCTGTTCCACTCTGCCTTGGAGCAGATTCTGGTGTCAGGTGCACCATCCAAAGAAGGTCCATCAGAGCCACCGCCATATCCTGCTGAGGTGCAGGGTTACCTGGAGAGCATCTCCCACGTGCTGCAGGACGTCAGCGCCACACGAGCCATCGAGAGCACTGTGCAGCATGAAGCGCTCAACTATCTGGGGATTGTAGATTGTGTCGCCAGATACAGGTAAAGGTCCTCGTCCACAGATCCACAACGACGTTTCACCTCAGTTTGGATGAAGATCCTGGTGTTGTCCTCAGGGGTGTCCCTTGTGTGATTGACTGGAAAACCTCAGAAAAACCCAAACCCTTCCTGAGCAACACATACGACAATCCTGTTCAGGTGGCGGCGTACGCCGGCGCGTTGAACAGTGACCCCAACTACACATTCCAGGTACTCCTGAGCCACAGGTCTGTGCTGGAATCTGATGACATCATCAGCCTGTCAACGTGTTTCCTGTCTGCCTGCCTCAGGTTGAACACGGACTCATCGTCGTGGCCTACAAGGACGGGTCACCTGCCCACGCTCACCAGCTGAGCTCCGAACTGATGCTGCAGTACTGGGAGAAGTGGTTGGTTCGTCTGGAGGAGTTCACAGAGCACAGGTTCTTACCTGACCCCCCAACACACACACACACACACACACACACATTCTAGTTCTGAATGAATCAGTTTTATTGAGGAATTGATTCATGACTATTGTCTTTGGTAAAATAAAGGGTATTTAATTGTACTTGTATATGTGTATAATGACAAGTATTTGTGAATATGTTAGTTAAATGCAAATTAGTCCTTCAGGTTATCATATGTATTTGTCATTTCAGATCCCATCATGCATCAGGTCCCTCAGAGACTCGTTAATGTTCCCCAGTCATCATCATCATCATCGTCGTCGTCGTCACTCTGCTCATCACAGCTTCTTACAGCGATCCGAATGCGAACCAGGACTCCCTGTGTGAGGGAACTTCAGTGAAGCCCAGGTTCCGGAAGAGCCGGTAGGAGCCCACGTTCTCCTCCTCTATGAAGCAGAACGCCGGCTTCCCCTGAGCGTGGAACCTCCTGGACATGGTGCTGATCACCAGTTTGGCGAAGCCTTTCCCTCTGTGCTCCGGCAGCGTGAACAACATCCCCATCGCCCCGGAGGCGTAGGTCAGGACCCAGGACACCGGCCGGCCCCCGTCGTCCAGCACGCAGCAGGAAGGGAAGTTGACAATCATGTTGCGAATCATCCGCGTGGCGTTTTCACTGCCGAACTTCCACGTCCGATTCACCAGCGGGACGTGAGACTGGTCCAGAGAACTCAGGGACACCTGCGAGCTGACGGAGGACGGAGCTGATTGGCTGAGGAGAACCATGGGGCGAGGGTTGGAGGAGACGGATCCTACCTGTGTGTGGAGGGAAGATCCTTCACGTCCTCCAGCATCATCACGTGACACACAGACAGCTGGACGCTCGGCACGTCTAACTCCGACGCCACAGCTCTGAACGGGTCCATGTTGCGAAGATCAGTTCCTGGAATACGTGATGAAGTGAAACTTCTTTCATCTCTTGAAAAAAATCTGCACGTGCAAAGATTCTGGTCTCATTTCAAGCTGCTGGAGTTTTACTGATGTTTCTTCACATTGAATCTGTCTCATTAAACTCTCAAAGTTTCTGCTGATCTTTGTGCTCTGGACTCTCTGTATTATCTAACATGTGTCTCACACCAGTAACGGCAGCAGGACTTTGACACAACAGGTTTTAAAGTGAGGTGGACACACGGATATGTGACTTATTTATTCTTCCCTACTTCATGTATTAAACCCTGAGAAGAGAAGAATTGTTACCGACACACAGATAGCGAGTCCAGTCAAACACAGATGTTCTCCTGATCATGTCCTCCAGAGCATCTCCATCATCTGCAAACACCAGTGTGTCTTTGAAGAGGTCTCCGTCCTGTGAGAGGACAGGTGAGGACAGGTGAGGACAGGGGACACCCTCAGGTCAAACAGGATTGGAGCACTTCGGCAACCTCTTCACATTGTGGTCTGCAGACAATCACGTGGAAGTCCGGCCATTTGTCCACGAACACCTTCACAGGATCCGAGCCTCCAGAGTCTCTGAGGACCAGATGTCCGTAGACCTTCCAACGGAAACGGCGTGTTTACACAGAGTTCACAGGTCAAAGCCCGCGCGGGCAGCTGATGGGAGCGCACACACCTGCAGGGATCCAGGTAGGAAACTCTTCACCCGACTTTCAGCCTCTTTCAGCTGATCTCCGGTCAGTTCCATCGTCCGCTCGTCTGACGTGTCCGGCTCCGGTCCGACTGCTGCGGGATCTGCCGCGCATGCGCAGACGTCAACGGTAACAACAGTCGACTCGATTTTCCAAGGCAGCTTTCATTCAATCACACTGTAAAAACGTGATAATAAAACGATAAAAAAAGGCACACAAAAACACGCACACGACTTTGGCCCCTCCTCCTCCTCCCCCTGCTCTGTTGGAGCAGACGCAGTAACACACTCTGAACGCACACTCACACAACAAAAACACAAAAATATACAGTTCATACATGCATTTATGTACTTTTATTGGTGTGTATATTTGTACATTTATTCAGATTAAAATGAGATTGAATCAAAATAAAAACAGCTGAGACTTTATGAACCCTTTTTTCTTCTATCATGTAATCAGACCCTGATCAGGATCTGGAACCTCTGATGTACACTCAAATCATCGATTGGCTTTATACCTTATTGATCCGTGATCACCCCCGATTCCCTTCAGGTTGTTCAGTTCAAACTCAGAAGTTGAACTCAAACCACAGAGCCCTGTAAGATGGATCCTCAGTGAAGCCCAGACGTTTGAAAAGCTTCAGCGAGAGCTTGTTCTCCTCTTCGATGTAGCAGAAGAGCGGGTACCCCTGCGCGTGGATTCTCCTGCACATGGTGCTGACCAGCAGCGAGGCGTGACCTTTGCCCCGGTGCTCGGGCCGCGTGTACAGCAAACCCAGTGCGCAGTAATCGTACATGAGCAGCCAGGACAGCGGCTCACCCTGCTCATCACTGATGCAGCACGACGGGAAGCTGCTGATGATGTTTCTGATGTTCCTCAGGCTCTTCTCGTCACCTCCAAACTTCCAGATTTGGTTCACCATGTCGGCGTGGGACAAGCTGAGAGATGAAATCCTGGACTGAAGCTCGCTGGGAGGAGAGATGATGAAATCACAGGTTGTGTGTGTGAACAGAAAAGTGATGCGGGCTCAAGTGGTTCTATCTGACCTGTCGGGTGCTGGTGAGCGCAGATGGCTGATGTCAGGTAGATACATGAGATGTGCTGAAACAAAGACTCTGTGGTTGACTCGTCTTTCTGAGGACATCTCTTGGAGCATCGGCCTGTGGGACATCGGACATCCTGGAACCAGAACTGTCATCTGTCTTTGCTCTGACGTTCGCCCGCTGTGACTGAATGAAGTATTTTCTTTCTTCTTCTTCTCCTCACAAACTCACCTCCTATGAAGAACGTGGAGCTCCAGTCGATCACATCCTGCTGCGTCATCGTTCTCCTCAGAACCTGCTCGTCCATGCTGAAGTACGTCACCTTTGGCCTGAACTCCAATGCACATTTGTTCTGTCAAATGAATTCAGTTCCATTTTATTTCTACCTCCAACATGACAGTGACACATCATGTTGCACTAAACAAAGGCTTCAGTCTCCACAGCTGCGAACTCACGTCGGGGTCAGGTCGGCAGATGATGACCTTGAACTCAGGCCAGGCATCGACGAGGACCTGCAGCGTGGTTGGTTTGCTCCTGTTCATCGCGTGGAGGAATCCATAGACCTATAAACACACCACAGCAGCCGTGTCGTCTTACGAGCACAAAGGACTGAGCGAGCGTGGGACGTTCTACTGCACCTTGAAGCTCCTCGGTAAGTGTTTGAGCAGAACTTCTTCTGCCAGTTTGAGTTCATCTCCACGTAGAACCTTCATTTCCTGGAGTGAAGCTTCTTTCTGCTGGTCACTGCTCTTTTCACCTCCTCCACTAGTTCAACTTCCAACAATCATTACCAGGACTGTGTATGGGTGGATTGATCCAAATGTCAACAAATATCGATACCGATCAGTATCAGATCGATGAGATCGATCATCTGTACATTCACCAAATCACATATGTGTCACAAACTTCTTCTCAGCCTGCATGAGTGCAGCTTCTCCCTCAAGCCCGAAATCAGATCCTGTCAGATGACTTTGGCTCCTCCTCCTCCTCCTCCTCCTCCTCCCCCTGCTCTGTTGGAGCAGACGCAGTAGCACACACCAGTGAACACACACACACACACACAAACTAGAACACCCAAACATACAGTTTATACATACAGTTGTGTACTCTAATTGGTGTGTATATCTGTACATTTATTCAGATTAAAATGAGATTGAATCAAAATAAAAACATCAGAGACTTTCTGACTATGATTATTTCTTCTATCTTGTAATCAGATCCTGACTGTGACGAAGGTGCATGATGTTCCTGCACACTTCAGTCTGACTTCCAGCAGCTGTCATGAGACTTCTGCAGAACTTCCTGGAGTGTGTTCATGTCAGTCAGGTGAGAAGTAACAGCTGGAACCTTCAGAGCAGGTTCCCTGAGGACCAGGATCTGGAACCTCTGACGTACAGTAAAATCATCGATTGGCTTTATACCTTATTGATCCGTGATCACCGCCGATTCCCTTCAGGTTGTTCAGTTCAAACTCAGAAGTTGAACTCAAACCACAGAGCCCTGTAGGATGGATCCTCAGTGAAGCCCAGACGTGTCTTACGAGCACAAAGGACTGAGCGAGCGTGGGACGTTCTACTGCACCTTGAAGCTCCTCGGTGAGTGTTTGAGCAGAACTTCTTCCGCCAGTCGGAGGTCATCTCCACATAGAACCTTCATTTCCTGGAGTGAAGCTTCTTTCTGCTTGTTCTTTTCACGTCCTCCAATACTTCAACTTTTATAAATCATTTACAAAACACTGTCCCTCATGCACAAATACACGGACTCTTGCTCACAAGCTCTGAAAACATTTCATGATTGGTGGACTTCCGATTTATGACTCAGGCACTGTGTGTGTGTGTGTGCTGCATTAACATCTCTGGTTCCCGTTTCTTCTTGCCATTGCAACAGGAAGGTGATTTATTCTCCTTCCATCCTGGTACTTAACGAAACAGAACTCGTTTGGTTCCCCACAACGTCCCCAGTTATCAGTTTTAATACATCATGGACAAAGAATGTCCCGTCACATAAAAGTCTTTATTGTAAATGAAGCATCTTATGCCAATTTGAAAAAAAAAACATCTGCTTTGTGAACACACAAACTGCAGGAATCACTTGTACACTTGTACACTGAATGAATGGGATGAAATGGAGAATGACAATCACTTCACAGGGATGGGACAGTCTGTTAAAAGTCACCAACAGCGGTTAGTTTTAAAAAGGAGTAAAGAAAACTAATTCAGTGTTTGAAGCTAAAGGTCCTGGCTGCAGATTCTTGTGAAACAGTAACAGCTGGTGTTGTCCAAGTTGTGAAGAACAGCCAGATGCTTCTCTGCCAGCTCCACTGATGATTACTGATTTGGATTCTTGCACTTCTCCTCAATCACTTGGATCTCACGGAGCCACGGGCGGCTCCACACCACGAACGTGCACTGGTACGGCTGAGGAGACAGAGTCCACACGTTACATTCTGCTGACTGACCCACACTCACTCAGTGTGAAGACATTTTTCAGGGTGAGCTGCTTGGTCTTATTGCCATGGAGACATACCACTGAAGGACATCTGATGGTTTTGGCCAAACAAATGAAAATCCAAGTAGAAGTTTACACTTGAACATTGTCTCTCATGCGTCGCCTCAGTTTCCCCAGAGTCACTGGGTTTCTTTGTTTACTTCTTACCTGAACGTTTTCAGCAGCTTCACACACTTCTTCAGCACTGTTCTTCCTGCAGGAGGACTGGACCATGTTCACAGTGATGACATACCTGACGCCAGCAACCACCTGTAAGGAACAGAACACACACACACTTCAGGATGTTAGAAAGTCTGGGAAGAAAAACTTGTCAATAAGACAGAGGGAAAGGACATCGACATCTTTGACAATCAGGGACCACGCAAACATCGGCTGCACGCTTTTATCACGTTTGTTCAAGGTAAAGACCAACGGAGTGCTGCACTCATGCACTCGTGACGTCATGGTGCATTCAGGTGCAGCTCCGTCTTAAACTGCGCAATCGTTAATAAACAATGACGCCACGACGATTAAAAACGTTGTTCGAAAGTATCAAAGGCGATTCGAACACTGTATCAAAGGTAATAATCGAGCGTGTATTACGTTTTTAACGGACGGATGGAAATTGTAGATGAAGCGTCAGGTCTCGTCATGAAAACAATCTGGATTTGCCTCAACGCCCAGGCCCCAGGCCTGTAAATCCTAGGTGTGGCTACAATAAACAGACGACAGCCGGTTAAATACACCTGAAACGTTCCTCAGATCATTGTCAGACGGAACCTACCTGACTCTGGGCCTTCACCACTTCAGCCACTTGGCGCAGGTACATGTCGTTGGTTCCTCTGTTGTGACGGACGACAGCGAACTTCAGCGCGTTCTGAACCCCCTCGTCATTGACGTCTACGTCCCGGAGCCCCCCCGCCAAAGCTCCGGACCCCACCGCGACCAGAGCCGCGAAGACCAGGAAGAAGGTGTTCCAGTCCAACTTCATTGTTGTTCATGCTCGGACCCAATGACCACTTCAACCAGGGCCGTTATATAAACACTGCCGCCATGACAGCGGGTGTGTCCTTTGTGATTGACAGGTCGGACAGCCAATCAGGACCAGACACTAGTTCCGCCTCGGCAGCAGTCATTTGTGTGTGTGTGTGTGTGTGTGTGTGTGTGTCATCTGCTGACTCCGAAGGAGGAAATGGTTCGTAAATGTACGTGGTAATCCTGTAGAGGCAAAGTGCAGGAGTTGAGTAATTTATGACCTTTGTTCTCGGAGCATATTATTGATCATCTGTGCACCTATTCAGAAGGAACCATGCAAAGATTGCAGCTCTTAAAGTAAGTTTTCACCACTCGTGCACTCGTCCAGTTTGAGTGTAATAAAAATGTGTGTGTCACTTTTCAGGGAAACCTTCTTTAGCCTGGACACAGCCCAGCAGCAGGTGGTGCTGGGGTCAGCGCTGGCGGCTGCAGGGCTGCTGGTCTACACCCTGACCAGGAGGGGTCCAGTGAGGACAATACCTGTCAGAGAGGGCTGGTGGGGGGCAGGGGACGAGCCCCTGGTGGAGGACCACACAATCCATCCCTTCAAAGTGCAAACGTCTGATGAGGAGATCGAGGTGATTTGCTGCAACCGAACAAATGAGTAAAAACAGCTGGAAACATTTCTCTTTACATAACAGGAGCTTCACCGGCGCATCGACACGACCCGCTATGCTGATCCTCTAGAAGACAGCAACTTCCAGTATGGCTTCAATTCCACCTATCTGAAGACCGTTGTGTCCTACTGGAGACATGAGTTTGACTGGAAGAAGCAGGTGGACGAGCTCAACAAATACCCACACTTCAAAACCAGAATCGAAGGTTGGATTTCCTCCTGAAACCCTCTAGAAACCCTCCTGAAACCCTCCGTTAGCTCGTTTGGAGCCTCGCATTCATCGGTCTTCTCCACCCGACATGATTCAGGACTGGATGTCCATTTCATCCATGTGCGTCCACCTCGGCGCCACGACCAGAAGGTTCTACCTCTGATGCTGGTTCACGGCTGGCCGGGCTCCTTCTACGAGTTCTACAGGATTCTGCCTCTTCTCACCGAGGGGCGGGACGATGTTGCGTTTGAGGTCATATGTCCATCCATCCCTGGCTATGCGTTCTCGGAGGCACCTCACAAACAAGGTGGATTTGTCTGAAGGAAAACGTCCGTTCAAGCCTTTGCAGCAGATGCTTACAGCTTCCTGCTCTTCTCTCTTCCAGGCTTTGACACACTCGCTGCTGCGAGAATCTTCCTGACTCTGATGGAGCGTCTTGGGTTCTCACAGTTCTACCTGCAGGGGGGCGACTGGGGCTCGCTCATCACCACCAACATGGCTCAGATGAGACCTGAGTAAGACAGAAACAGTCACTGCACCGGAATTCTTGTGAAACAGTGTGTGTCATAAAAACCAAACACTGACACAACAAATTCCAGCAAATCATGCTGTTAAACACTTAGTGACAAAAACAGGGTGGAATTCGTCCGGCGTCATGCTGCAGATGTTTCGTTGCTGTGTGTCCTGTTGTGTCCCGGCAGAGGACTGCAAACAATCACACATGAGAAATGACAGTGGTGGACCAGTGAATGGCTGCTCGTTGGAATCTGTGTCCTGTCTCTCTCAGGTGTGTCAGAGGTCTCCACTTAAACATGTTCATGTCCCGACGAGGCCTCAAACCTCTGCTGTCGCTCCTCATCGGTCAGTATCTGCCCTTCTTGGTGGGTCTCTGCCGGGAGGATGTGCGACGGCTGTTTCCCTTCTTTGAGAAGAACGTGTGGGACATCCTGAGGGAATCGGGCTACTTTCACATTCAGGCCACGAAACCCGACACTGTCGGTGGGAGAATTGACTCGTGATGCTGAGACATTAGCAGGTTTCTGTCTCCACCAGTGTGTTCATACCCGCTCACCGGCTCTCTGCCGACAGGCTGCGGCATGAATGACTCTCCTGTCGGCCTGGCTGCTTACATCCTGGAGAAGTTCTCCACCTGGACCGATCTGAGGAACAGGGACCTGAAGGACGGTGGGCTGGAGCGGTACGAGAACGTCCATTACATTTGATCTGAAGGTGTTTTTGGGAGGTTTGTCAGCTGTGTGTGTGTGCATGCGCAGGAAATTCAGCCTGGATGAGCTGTTGACCAACGTGATGATCTACTGGACCACAGGCTCCATCGTCTCATCCATGCGTTTCTACAAGGAGAACTTCAAAAGTAATCCTGAGAAAAGGGTGGATGCAAAGTAGGACGTCGTTCTGTCCCGACAGGTCGTGTTTGTCAGATTTTAACATGTGTGTGTGTGTGTGTGATAAGAGGACATCTTGTGTTTTAGAGTCGGGATATTTGTGCCCACTGGCCTGGCCGCCTTCCCCGGGGAGCTGATGCACTGCCCCAAGTCATGGGCGCAAATCAGATACCGGAACATCCTCTCCTACACATTCATGCCTCGAGGGGGTCACTTTGCTGCGTTTGAGGAGCCGTACCTGTTAGCCGGCGATCTCATTCAGTTCGTCAGAAGAGCCGAAGAGCTGAAGCAGTGACACAGGTGATAGTGTTCCTGGGACTGACTCACACCACAAACAACAGCAAAGACCTGAAGAAAGCGAGGGCAGGTTTTTAATAAATGTAAACAACACTCATCAATGATGGTGTCTGAAACACTTCAAGTCATGCCGATTAAAACACATTGCACCATTGTGTTGTTCTCCACTTAACATTTAAAAAAAATATATAAAAAGACAAGAAACTGCAGCTTTTATACAGCACGTCTGACATGTTTCTTAAGCCTCTTGAAAACATGCACACATGCAGTTCTCTCGCTTTTCACCCAAACCATTAATCACAAGTTAAAAATAGTCAAGTATTCAAATATTTACATTCAACTTTGACAGAGGTGAAACAATTCATTGAGGAATTCGATTACAAAAAGAATCTTCTGTAGAACACTTTACATATCTGATAGCTTCAGCCCCAAAATAGAATCTAAACGAAGCACCGACAGCCTCTGATGTGACGATGTCAGTTGTTGAAGCCCGTTATAGTCACAGGAGCTTGGAACCAAACATAGTCCGACTCGTCCGGCCCGTCCAGCCGCGTTCCCTCACAGCTGCTGGGCTCCGTGGACAGAACGATCCTTTGGTTCTTGACGCGAGTCGGAACTTTAAATTGTAGTTTGGGTCGGAACCATTCCACACCACAGTCCCGGTGGGCCATGGCTAAGACGGTGGTGGACGTTAAACGAACGGGTCTGGTGTCAGACAGAAGATCGGCCACAAAGAGGGTGCGGAACAGCTGCCTCAGGCACGAAGAAACCCGCAGACACCGATCTCCGCTGGCCACCAGCAGCTCCTCCATGTTGATCTCGTACAGCTCCTTGGGGAGCACCAGCGACCCCCCCAGCAGCAGCAGCACGCGTGGCACCTGGCTGAGGGAGAAGAGCTCCTCCAGATGCTGCAGCACCTCCTCCAGCTCCTGCAGCATCTTCTGACCCTTCCTCCTGCTCACGTCTGCACAGAGAGCCCCCCTCTGGCTCACCACATCTTTGTCCTGCAAAAGAGTGGGGGGGAGAAACTTGTTTATCTGAACAAAGTGACGTGATGCTTCCGTGGGTTTGCTCCGTCACCTGCCCCTCGGCGCCGTGCGTCCTCTGGGAGAACAGCAGCTGGTTGTACGTCATGGGCAGCTGCTGCCTCTGGTACAAAATACACTTGAGGATTTCACTGACGAAGCGACAGCAGCCGTCCTGAGTCACAGCACCGGGGAAAACCACTGTCACACACCCGTCTTCACGTGCTCGTCTCAGCACCTCGGCGTCCTCCAGGTTCCTATGGTGTTTGCCGGCAGTCGGGTTGGAATCAGGCAGGATGCTCTGAGCGGATCCATCCTCCTCCTGGGTGCGTTCTGATCAGAATGGAGAAGAAGGCGTGATGAGAGAGAACGATGGAGTCGGACAAACATTTACAGTGTCCATGGAAAACATACTGTAGTCCTTTAAATATGCTGCTGCTGTGTTTGTAAGGTCATGGAGACCAGAGCAGGAGATGTCTGAAATGTCTAAACCTGAGTTTCTCATCAGAAAGTCCCTAACGTGAAAGATGTGTTCAATGTCCCATCGGCGGTTACAGAACATATGTCATGTTGTATGTAGCTACGACAGAAACTAAGTGTACAGGAGCATTTCACTGTCAATAATGAACAAACTGGTCACTCACCGGAGGACATGTCGGTGTTTTCCTTGTCCTCGGTAGGGTCCACACCGTCCGAACCTCTGGTTGAAGTCGGGTCGGAAGCAGCGTCTTTACGCTCAACAGAGTTTTCCCCCTTCAAACCGCTGGTGTCCGAACCACCGGGAACCGTTTGTACCGTAAAAACCGTGTTCGGTTCTGTCGGTACACATCCTGTTCCCTCACGGTTTTCGGTGTCTCCTGAGTTGAACGTTTCGACGTTCGGTACTGATCTTCCGCCATAATAGTTTGAACGACCCCGCGAAGCATCCTGGGAAAGCGGTTTGAATGGTGCGTTCATGGTTCAAGGAAACGTCGGAAATGTCGGTCGAAAGTTTGCATTTAAACTTCAGCCACGTGTCACTTCACAGGCTGAAACTTATAATTTCAAATGAAACTCAGATTTGATCCATTCGTTTTAACGACCAGTTATTATCTGTATCTTTACACATTTTGACAATAAAACCAGATCCCGGTTCTAATCACCGTGTTCTGCTGAAGAGATCTAAAAATAGGGTGACGTAAAGTCCAGTGGACGATGAATGCAGCACTTGCTCTAAAACTAAGGCACGTGTAAGAATTGATTATTGACGATCGAATCTCAATTCCATCAGCGTTCGCAGGTGTACGACAATTATTACCTGAACAGTACACATCGAAGCCTAAACACAAGACACATCAAATCAAATCAACTTTATTTGTATAGCACCATTCATACATAAAGACAAATACACATAGTGCTTTACAACAATAAAACATCCCATCCCACCCCCTCCTAAACATACCCCCCCACACACACCCACACACACACACACACACACACACACACACACAGTACTACACTAATGTTACTTTGGTTCTGACAGGTGTACAATAATTTATAGTTTCTGGTACAATAATCCCACATTTCCCACCTGGAAACACTGGTGTTAATGAACTTTATTGGGTTGTGAAAAGTTTACTTGTTAAAATGGAAATTTGTGTGAAGTCATGGTCATTTCAAAAGAGACATACTTACTTAGTTGTGTAATTAAATGAATGTGTGTGTGAAATGAAATTAACAAGAAATATGGGGAGACATGAGGAAACTTGAGTCTGATGAAGCATCACAGCTGAGATCAGTGAACCTGATGAGCTCTGACAGCAACAGGAGGAGAATCAGGCAAACAGCAGGTTCATGAGGGTGTGTGAATGTGTGTGTAAGTGTGTGTTTGAATGTGCTCATGGCTTCAGTGTGTGTGGCAGCGCGGATTCGTCCCATGAAGAAAAAGGAACAATTCCAGCAACAGTTTATTTCCACAGTTTAGTGTCTAAACCAAGACCTCTTTGCTCAGAGAGAAACAGCTCAGATCCAAGATGGTGGCACTCGTGCACAAGAACAGCATCGCTGTATCAGAGGTGATTGATGAAAAGCACCAGATGTTCTGAACACAATTAGAAATGATTTATTTGAAACGTGAACCCGCAGCCGTCGCCTACTCGAGGAGAGGAGCTGACGGACAACGGAAAGATCTTTTCTTATGACTTCTTGTATGATTCCACCGACAGACGAAGTCCCACGTTTGCAACTCAAGTGAAGGTCAGCGTGTCCTGAAAAAACTTCTTGTCACTGTGTGACTGACAGCTGGAACTTCCTGTGTGATTGGATTCATGTGTCTGCTTTGGTAGATTTTCCAGGGTCTGGGATGTGACGTGCTGAAAGCTGCATTTGAGGGATTCAACGTGTGTGTGTGTGTGTGTTTGTCTACGGACAGACGGGCTCTGGACAGTCTCACACCATGATGGGTCACTCAGTACGTTTCCTCCAGCTCCTTGGAGCAGTGAAGATGTCAGAAATGTCACCGTGTCAAAACTGACAGACAGCAGCTTCATCAGATGACTAGATGACTGTCTGCTCTATTTGTTAATCAGGAAATGTTGATGAGAGCAGCTACGCCCCCACCCCCCTCCCCACCTTCACTGCAGTGGAAGATTCAAATTACCAGGCGGTTTCATCGCGTCGACCAGGACACTGGCCCAAGGTCATCAGCTGCTGCCATCAGTGTCTCAGATAATAACATGTGTCTCTTAATGCTTCTCTCTGAGTTTGTAATTAAAACACTCGTTCACGCGTCAGCAGGTCGATCCGATGCGCTGAGTGATCACAGTTTGTGTGCGTTCACACATTAAGTCCTAATGGAACAAACATGAAGTGGTGTAACAGCAGAGTTTAGTGCTAAAACCTGGGATAACAACGGGAAGATAAAGGTTTGATCCCTCGGCTCTGTGAAGGTTTGTTCCGTGAAATGTTCCAAAGACGTCGGCGGGGTGAGGTGACGTGCAGCACAGAGGTCAGGTAAGAAGCCCTTACTGCTCCTTATCTTAATCTGATGGTGTTTAATTCTGCACGTTTCATCTGCCTTCACTTTTAAGTGGAATATCTTCCTTGTGATGACCTGAGGGATGAAAGTCTGTTGGTACAAGGGCAATAAATCTTAGATTAAATCTTGTTCTCTTTTATTGAAGCCCTTAGTTTTCCCCTTAAGTCCATGATACAAACACAGCTTGGACTAACTCATATATCCACACAGAGTTTCTACATTGGACAGAGGTTCATGTGACTGTTCTATTTGACTTTGCTGGTAAAGTTATCAAGTGTCACACAACCAGAGCGGGAAACCGCAAACAAACATCATTTCTCCTCCTCGACCTGCGTCACAGACGTGGTCCGGACCGACGTGACTGCAGATTCCACCAGAAGGTTGAATGAGACGTGTGTGTCAGGAATCACAATCTCCCTCAATTAATTTTCTTAAAAGAAAAGCTTTGTTTTTGTCTGCAAACTGAGTTAAACCTCTTCAGTCACAATGATTTGGAGAAAGAACATCAGAATGTTCTGGTGGGAAACTCACGTGTCATGTTTCTGTTCAAGAACGATGAGTTTTAAAACCATCTTCGTAGCGTTTGCTGTTACTCTGTCCTGACCTCACTCTACGACGTGATGAACGTGAGTCACGTCGCTTCGACTGACTCGTCGTCTGAGCTGCAGATGTTCACAGCTGCGTGGTTCGGTGCGTGTGAAGCAGACGTGCTCTGACGACGGAGGCCCCCCCCGAGTGTGGGAGCGCGTCGTCGGTTGCGGTCGTCGTCCCTCAGAGCTGCAATGATCTGTTTCACCTTCTCAACACCTTAACGTGCCTTTTCATCTTCAGAGGCTTTTTCAGACGTTTTATTTTCAGCTGCTTCCTTCCGTTGTTGTCCTACACACACACACGCTCTCACTCGTCTCAGTGCTGTTCTCCGTGCCTCAGACCTGGTCCCATGCAGATGTGCCCTGGTCGATGTGGGCGGCAGCGAGCGAGCACCAGACTGGCAGAAGGTGCCAGCATCAACAGGTCGCCGGTCACTCTGGGCGGTGCGACCTGAGCTCTGGGTCGGGAGCTGCTGCTGTGACTCAGCGGTTCTTTTTCATAGCCAGAGAATCAGGTTCGATTCCCTCTCCCCGTGGTGTGAGGGGACGCGTTCACTGACGTGTCGGCTGCAGCTGAACTCTGTGAACCGAGCGTGTTTGTTGTCTGAAGGTGGTTGAGGATTAATTTGTTAAATGACCTCGTTTGACCCCAGCATTGATCTAAAGAGCTTTGGGATGAAACGCGTCGTCTCTCAGCGGGTCTGCTTCTTTCTGAGTCAGTGTTTTCTCTCCCAGCTGCCCTCCGTGCCGGAGGAGCGGCAGCAAAGAAGAAGATGACCTTTGTTCCTTACAGAGACTCTGTGCTGACCTGGCTGCTCAAAGACAGTCTAGGTGCAAACTCAAAGACCACGTGCTAAAGTTGGAGTTTGTGCTGACACCAACTTCCAGGACGTGTCTGCTGCCCTTCCTTCGTGTCTTCAAAAACAACCTTTAACCGTCCTTTGTTTGAAAATGGCACCTCAAGCTGCTGCCTCTTCTCGTCGCAGCCATTTCCCCTGCGGATGTGACCTATGCCGAAACTGAGCACGCTGCGCTACGCCAGTCGAGCTAAAAGGATCGTGAACCGTCGCACGGCGAATGAAGAAGGGTGTTTGAAGGTGATCAGAGAGTTGTCCGGCTCAGAAGGCTTCTTGAAAGCACCAAACAGGTCCGACTTCTGTTCACCCGGACATAAAAGATTTTCTGTCAAAGGTTTTATCGTCGGTTGACCTTCGCTGCTCCTGCAGGTTCCCCACAGAGCTGCTGGTGGAGGCGGAGCCGCATCAGGTGGGTCAGACCTTTATGTCCTCTGACCCACAGGTCGACCCGACGTGGTCCACAGCGGTTCACGGAACGTTCAGAGCGAATGGATGACGGTGGTTGGAGCGTCGGCAGCAGCTCAGGGACAGAAACTCTGTTACCAAACATCAGTTCGACTCATGAGCACGAGCTGCATGACACATCTGATGGCCGGGTCAAAGGTTTTGAACTGTTGTCAAGGCTTTCCCGTAAGTGGGAGGACATCCTGAGCTGCTGGTCACCTGATCGGACCCATGTGCTCACTAGTCACATGATGTTTCTTTTCTACTTCCTCTATATTTAATTTCCTTTGCTTTCTTGTTTGATGTTTTCGCTCCTTGCTGCTGGAATCTGAATTTCCTCTGGGAAATAACACTGTCAGATACCGAGACGAGCACCATGAAGCCCGGTAACAATCCAGAATTCATACCTGAGACCATGTTGGTTCAAACTTTGAAGTTGAGTGTTTCCTGTGGCACATTCTCAAACGCTCCCTGTCCAATCTAGTGATATAACTAATTGTGGTAGATGTTAGAACACATTGCCTCTGCACCCGTACACTTTCATCATCTCCTTTTGTTGACTCGAACGTGAACAAACGGGTAGGAGCCTCCAGCAGATCACTGGCTGCAGTACTGCGGCCCACCAGCTGGGGGAGCTCTAGTCCTGAGGAACAGCTGGCTGCTGTGTGATGAGTCAACCTGCTATTTAAATATAATTTTCCATCTACTTAGCGTTAAATGCCAACGAAAGCTGAGTTCTTGCAATGAACTTACACACACACACACACACACACACAAGCCAGAACAGTTTCTTCTGCTTCAGAAAAATACAGTTTTCTACTTGTGGCTTCCAAACCTCAAACCAGCCAATGTCGTGTGTTTGGGCCGGAGCCCGATCACGAGTCTGTTCATTATGGATGAAGCGTTGTCATGGAAAGTTGCTCTCATCTCTCGGTCCCAAACAAGTTGACTCTCACAGTTGGTCGAGGTGTCAGTGGAGCTGCTGCACAAGCTCCCTCTGCCCGTCCACTGATTATCACTCCATCCAGTGTGGCTGTCAGAGAATGACATTTCATGTCCTGACAGACTTTATGTGGCTGGAACTCGTTAGCAGCTGTCTCTGCTCCTGATGAACAAGTCCTATTAAGTTGTATTCATGAAAGCGAATGAAATGAAGAGTCTGACGTTAGAAAACCACGTGTCTGCTCACATTCAAACCAGCTCCTGCTTGAATCCGGAGCGGTCGTCATCCTGCACACGTACAAGGCCGAGAGAAACTATCACATTGGAGGAATTTGGGAAACAGATTCTTTTCCAACAAAATGGCCTCCAGAGTTGAATTAAAGTATTGACGGCTGCTGCGAGAGAGAAGGAGAACGAGACGTTTGTGTGCAGTGATATGTCGCTGCGAGCGCCAGGAAGTTTCTGCTCGGGCCGTTACGAGACACGTTGACCAGGAGCTGTGAAAACATCATTTTCTATTCTGTATTTAAAGCAGATTTCGAATGCAAAGTTATTCATTGTCAGCTTCCCAGATTGGTTCCAGGGCATGAAGGGAAGAGAAGGTAATTAATGAGCTGGATTCAGCAGACAGACGGCAGCAGATCCACAGAACAGCAACGCACTGATAAACCGAAACTGTGTGTGTGTGTGTGTGTGTGAGGATCTCTCCAGATTAGTCCTCTCACCGTACACTGGTTCCGTAGTACAGACGTCCCCCCCCAGAGAACCTCTCAGGCGTCTGTCTGACAAAGTGGAGGGAAGGATTTCACTCGGTTAAAAAGTAACAATGGTTCTTTTGATCCTCGTCGTCTTTGTGTTTCTCAAACATGCAAAAATCAGCAAAGACACAAGTTAAACATGAAGCGCTCACAGCGACGCTCGCTTCCCTCTCACTCCGTGTTTATTGTTCCAAAATCAACTTCGCCGGAGTAAAAGTCACTTTTTTCACGTCTCATGAGCGGAATGACGAATCCTCAGACGAAATAAAGCGCAGAGACGGAACTGTCGACATGAAATGGACCCGAGTTCACTGCGACGTGTCACAGACTTCTAGACGCCCAGAGTCGCATGCATGTCGACACGTCATTGGCTGGTTTCTAAAGCTAAACTCACTGTTTCTGTAACAACGGTCCTATGGACAAACAGCTGTGTGTGTGTGCGAGCGACAAAAGACCTACGTGATGACACGTGACATGTTGAGCAACAGAGAGAAAAGCGTTAAAACCGGTGCCGAGCCACCGCTGCTGATGGCGTTTAGAGGAGGCAGTCGAGGCCGCAGTTAATTTCCATCAGTTCACCAGCTGCCGCGCTCTTCTTCCTCTTCCTCTGACGGAGCAGCTTCCTGTGACTGTGAGGAGAAAACAAGATGTCGGAGGAAAGTGACACTGAGCATCAGTCTGCCAGGCGGCTCAGCTCTAATGAAGTCTGTGAAGAATCCCTTTTAATTTAGCTGTGTGTGTGTGTGTGTGTGTGTGTGTGTGTGTGTTGGTCGATGTCTCTCCTCCTTCATTAGAGAAACGAATTGCTTCCATCTCACCGCTGGCGTGCTCGGTGCCGGTGGACTCGTCTCTCTCTTCGTGCTCCAATCCATACGAGAGGAGGCATTTGAAAGAGAAGATGTTTATGAAGCCCGTCGCCTCTGAATTCTCCATATTCAAGATTCCTGCTCGGCCTCTCGGGGAGCTACTTATGCTAATCCTCGGCGCTGCGAGGCGTCAGTCCTCCAGCTCACGTCTGATACGACCACTTGCACTCGCGTCGGCTGAGAGTCACTGAAGCGCTGCCCTTACCTCTCTCCGGTTGATGCAGCTGCGTGGTTTGAACTCAGCAGGTCGTTGGAGGTTAAACGCTTCACGGCTGTTGAATAATTTGTCCACTGCTCAACAAACTGCTCCTTCCCAGAGCTCAACTTCTTTCACCTTTTCAGCCGCGTTTTGAACTGAAGTTTCACCGAACGACAACGATGACTGAATGTCGCCCGCCGACGCTGTCGCCCGTTTTCCGTTGGAGACGGCGACCGAGCAGCTTCATCGACTCACTCGAACAAACCAGTTTAATCGACAGCGTCCGGATCAGTAATGGCGGCGGTGCACGTGTCACCACCGCCCGTGCGTTTCGCTCCAGTTGGAACCCCCCCCCCCCCCCCCCCAGAAGGGG
>CAAKHB010005063.1:14876-27451 GCA_901007665.1 Aeoliscus strigatus
GTGCCTCCAATCCAGGATTAGAAAGATTCCTTCAGCAGTGTCAGTCAGTCAGAGCATTAGATGACCTTTTAGTCGTAGGTCAGACCCCCCTTCCCTTACACACACACACACAAACACACACTTCCTAATCTGTTTCATTAAGACATGCAGAATGAGCATCTGTGTTACATATTTTCACACCTTGAATCACAGAATCCCAGTGACATCATTTCACTGTAAAATGTCTTTGGGTGTGTAGAAAAACTAAGACTGATCCATTCTTATTATTATTATTTCAACTCTTTGAAGGACGTACCACGAATATTGTATGATTCCAGCTTCAGTGCTGAATTAATTTCGATCTGTGTGCGGTGAATGGAAGGGATCCCCATGAGAGGCTTTGAGTACGAAGTGGAGTTGGCGTCACTTTAACCCTCCTCAGATATTCTCTCACGCAGTGCTGTTTATGAAGAGTTTCCCATGAATAGATAATATTCAGTCTTGCATCACCGATGTTGGCAAGTGTCGTCGGTGAAATCTGAGAGTTTGCGGTGTGAACGGAGCGTTTGAACCCTCTGGTGGATATGATGTGGCTGCCCACATGTTCTAAAAACATCTGAAATCACACAACCTCGGCTTCTCGTGCTCAATAAGCTGCGTTAAATATGACATTTTAATTGTTAGAGTCGGTTTTATTGGTCTTGGTTTCTTTTATGTGCTGTATATCTGCTGAGAAATATGTTCAGCCAAAGTGTTGTCAGTGTTATTTCAGCTCCCGAGAAGAACTCACATTTAACTGTAACCAGCACTGGAAACATGTCTCTTTTTATTCGATGAAACTTGAGCATGCCTGAGGGAAACTCTCAAGAAAATTTACCAAGCTACTTGCTCATAGGAAAGAGGGAAAAGTACGATTTTTTTTTTTTTTTTTTTTTTTGCAGCCAACTCATATCCGATAATAACTTTCTGGTTGGCAGGAGATGTGAATGAGCTTCGTGACTGCATGAGTTACTTTTCGTGCCTTGAGTCACATGGAAACCTCCGCTGGATTTCTAAACAACAGCGGCAAATTGCATCTGAACAGCAGATGAACAAAGAGAGCGAGGGAGGGAGGATTCATGTTCACCACTGATCAATGGGTTTGGCCCGCTGCTGCGTCTGCCTCGTCCTGCCTCTGTGTTCATCCTCCACTTTAATACTCCCACAGATAGACTTTATCACAAGTTACCCAACAAAAGTTTGTTAAAAAAAAAAAGCAGTAAATGGGAATTCCTCCCATCTATCATGCATTCTCAATGATGCCTAATAAGACAGTGACAAGATTGTGACTGTAAATTGTAGGTGATGCTTAACTGAACCTTTACTAATGTTGAGTAGATCTGTGATCGGCCATTAGTAAGAAGAGTTTAAGATAAGATAAGATTTGTTATTGATGCGCTCTAAATGTTCTACGCAGCCATTGACTCTCTTCTTGTAAATTAGATAAATGTGGCACCACAGTGCTGGCCTGAACATCCATTTTCGACCCTTTTTATTTTAAAACAACGCCAGGCATTTCATCGTTTCAGCCTCTCCAAGCGTACTAAATGTCACCTGTAACATTCTCTGTGACTGTGAACCATATGTACAATGATTAAATGTCAAAGAGAACATCGGTTAGTTTCAGCTGTAAAGAACCTTCATTTTGTTCCAGCGAGCACTTACAGTTAAAATCAAATGTCCTCGTGGAACAAAGCTGAAAGTCCCCCCCCCACCCCGGTCCCGGGAGTGTTTGCCTTCTTATTCCCACAGTTGACTGTTTGAGTTTCACAGTGCTCAGTTTTGAAGGAGAAGAGTCTGACACACGTTTCTCACTCAACATTGGAAATGTCGCTGCATTCTGCGTCTGCCAGTTCAGCTCTGTCCTGACGACGCTTGATTCCTTTTGTTAAGGAGCGTTAGCTGGGCCTGACAGACAGTAGTTTGCTACCGTAATTCGGTGCCCATTGTGCAGTGAGTTTAGTGTAATTGTGGAAGACTGTGTAACCTCCAGTCCAGACTCACCGGCCACGCCTGCAAACTTCCACAATGACAGGTCGTTCATTGTCTGCACAGCTCTGTTGCAATGTGACGCCTGTGAACGCTGCTGCATGTCATCACTTCATCAGTTCTCCAGAAATAGTTGTTGCCCAGTTAGTATATTCAATGTTCAGCCGTGCCGGGACATGTTAAGAACTTTTAATCCCCCGTATTTTCACTTCACAGGATATCAAAATGAAGCGGTGCGTCCCTGAGAGGCCATTGAGGCCACGCGTGACTTGTTCTCACTTTACCATGTCTCTCGGTGCGGAGGAGAACCGGTGGGGTACCCCTGTGTTCACAGGCACGTTAGCATGTGATGCTAATGGGCCGTGTGCCTCCCCCAGGAGGCTGCTCCAGCTGCGAGGGGAGAGTCATGGGGTAAATGCAGTGTCGGCCTTGAGGCCTCAATCGAATATGAGTCACATGCTTCAACTATTCCATGGCTGCTGATTGGGACCAGCCTTTGTTTCAGTCACAGTAAGAACACCGCCCCTCCATTATTAAGGGCCCACGAGTCGTTAATAGTATGTAACAGAATTTTCTTCGCTGTGTGAGGGCGATCGGGGGCCCGGCGCTCGTGCCACACATGCCACACCTCATGGCTCGTCAGCTACTGAGCCAGAATGCGTTGCAGTGTGACAGTGTTAGTGTGCGTGGGACGAGGCAGCGCTGTGCCACGGTCTTGACAGGGATGTAATTGGTTTGTTCGGCTCTGGAGCTTTTTCCTGCAGGCGTCCGGGTTCGTCGTAGTGAAACTGCTGACTTGTGCAGAGTCACGAGAAACTCCAGCGTGGGCTAATATGAGAACATTTCACGGCTCACAGTTACTCACCGTCCATAAGCGAAAGCGAGTGTCCTTTTTTTTTTTACTTATTTTTTTTGTTTTTTAGCAACAGGCCATGATGAATTTTATCCTAACAACATGCTAACATGCGATTTCATGGATTTCTCTGCTAATGCTAATGATTTACGGGGCATTAATAAACCATTCAGGCATAAAATCAAACGCCAACAATCAAAGAAAAGGATGTCCGGCTGAGAATATCCCATCGGGGGTGCAGTTTTCTTCATTTATTGCTTGTAAATAGACAGACATGGTCTAATTAGCCGTTTATCCATACAGAAAAAAAGACAAATAGGCCTTTTGGATGAATTTTAGAAAACTATGAATGAATAGAGAGACATCATCTTAGCTGTGTGCGGCGCTCCTGGTGTCTACAAGCACAGATTAGTCAGGTTCCTTGACTCTCAGCACATAACGACTGAACTTGAATCTATTACGCACGCGATGCAGTGGTGTGTGTGTGAGTGTGTGTGTGTGTTGTGTTGGCCGAGGACATTAACTGGAGCTGCACTGATGCCCAGTCTTGTGTGTAAGTTTGGCACTTGGGGCAGCTGGGGCTTTGTGATTCGGTGGGTCGCTGTGTCTGAATGGGACAGATGCTATGGATGGCTGATGAACGACTGTGTTTTCATCACCATCCCAGCAAAAAGACATTAACTGCCCTCCCCCGACACACACACACACACACACACACTCACAGGTGCCCCAAGCCTGCATGGGCATCTGGGGTTCACATCCGGAGGGTTTCAGGGACTCTGCTGTCCCGTCTGTCTCTCGCAACGACAGCGTTCAGCGGGCGGCACAGAGAGATGTCCTGTTCAGCTGAATAAAGAAAAGAAAAAAAAAAAAGCTCTCTGCTCTGCGAAGAAGTGTGTGCAGGCTTCTTAGAGCTGCACGCTGAGGCTGCCGTCGGGATGCTCTCTGGGTGACAGAGCTGGAAGCAGCCCAGTAAACGTGAACACGTCAGTGCGTTGTCGGACCCACGTAGTGAATCTGAGGGAGGCTGCTGTTCCCAAACTCGACTCCTCATCGCATTCTTCAGCTGGACTTTGAAACTCATGATTAGATGAGAAGTCGCTGAGTCCGCCCTGTACTTTCAACAAAAAGTCAGCGTTATAACATCATCAGAACATTATAGATTTATCCAACAACAGTTGGAAGATACACAGTTTGCAAAAAAAGAAAACCAGTAGTGCCTCTCATTTCAACCTGCAAATTTGATTTCATAAATTCAAAGTTGATGATTTTTCCTGCTGTTTGCTTTTGAATGTGCATGTGTATCAAAGTAACTGAGCTGTGAATGTAAGCCAACACAGGAAATGACCCCGAATCACGGTATTTTACAAGTATCAGGAAATGGACGTTGACATCCGATAGCTACCAATTACCTCACTCAAAGAAAACAAACGATAACCAGGTTTCTAAAATGTCTATATTCCTACTTGGCGTGAGATTCAGTCCTTTAAAGTCCCTGGGATCCTTTTTTTATTTTGACCAAACTCTGTGACAAATTACATGGGAGACCTTTGTTTAGAAGAAGCACATGTACTGGTTTTGGTTTTGACTAGAAAAAACAAACTGTGAAGGAAGCGGAATGAGTAAAGCCGTTAAAACACACTGCTGGTTTTAGGCATGAAGGCATGTTGACTTAATAACCCTGTTCTTCATGTGAAGGTTTCGTGAAACTCGGCGTCTGTTAGTTTCAGCTTGTTTCAGGATAAGGTAACTGGGGTGAATCTCCAGGGAGGAAGCTGAGGGGCTTCCGAGATGCAGCTGTGATGATGACATCGCTGAGAGAAAGTGTTTTGACCATTTCGCACAGCTGTCGACGTCCCCCGGCTCACAGACGAGTAAAGATGTTAACGTCGGTCTTGTATTGTGACAGCTGCTTCGTGTGAATGCAAAGAAACGACTGGCGACGCGTCACGATGCTGCTCGCAGTTTATCTCTGAGTATGAAGGTCATTTTTGAAGTTTTCGGATGACTCTTGAAAGTGCCACGCTCTCACTGCGTCACTTTCAGGTCACATCTTCTGGTCAAAAGTCGTATTTGATTCATGAGAATACGCCGTAAATGCTCTGAGCTTTCCTTCCCCAAGCTCTTCAGAATCAGCCATGAGCCACCAGTCGACCTCATGAACTACGACTGCACGTTCCAATCAGGCGGTAAACACAGTGTCCTCAGTGTCAATGATGTGTTTATAGAGCGCGGTCAATGTTGGTGGCAATTTACGGGCTTCAAGAACAGGCTTAACGCTGCAGCTGAATCATTTGATGTGAATGCTTGATGCCACAGAACACAATGGACTGTTGTGTCTTTCGGAAATCGTTCTGAGATTGAACTACCACATTTAATATTATGCTGAAGTGGAAAAGCGTGACTGAGGATGTTGGGACAAGACAAACTCAGATTGTGGACTGACTTTACGCGCTCAAGGAACATTGTCAATGCATGATGACATGCATGAATTATAACATGTAACGGCCATGAAGCAGGTCACAATGCTACGAGGTGATTTGTGTCATGATAAATCAGGTCATGTGGAAAAGTTTTCCCAAATTCTTGTCCATCTTCATTCCAGAAAACAACATCATTTGTAAATAAACACACCGATGATCTGAATCACTGTGGGAGACGAAACGAAAGTGGATGTGAAACATCTGTACTAATCGTACCTCGAGTACACACCACTACATGAACCAAAAGTACTGTTGTGAAATCTGACTCGCAACGGGCCATTCTGGTTCGTATCTTACCCATCCCTTTAGTTTTCGCTCTAAAATTCATCCTGAAAGTGATTTTAAACACCTGGATCCTTTCCTGCCTCTGTCAAGCCTGCGTTATACTGGATAGTTACATTTCTGGGAGCACGTCAACGCAGGAGGTACGGCATCAGCGTTAATACGGAAGAATAAACCAAGCTATCAGTGTGGACAAGTTGCAACAAATCACCATCAGTTTCTTTTACGGAAGTGAAGATGTTGGGATGTTCTTGATGTTGACTTCCTGTCCTGGACGTTTCGGGAGTAGCCGACCTGTGTGTGTGTGTGTGTGTGTGTGTGTGTGTGTGTGTGCACCTATTGAGGCCAGACATGCCTCGACTTGCCCTCCTCTATCAGGGGACATTTACACTAAATCTCACCGACTTTTGGCCCAAACAAAGACAGAAAACATTCCAGCTATGCCGCGGAGCACCTTTTCCCCGTCACACACTGAGCATGCTGGGACCAAGCCGCCAAACCCAGCCCGGCTGCTTGGATCGCAGCCAGTTGGCCCACATTCACATTCACAAAGCGTGGCTGGTGCCTACACGTGCCCGGGTATGCATGCTATGTGAAACAGCTCGAGATAAAGGTGTGTTTATCTTAACATGCTCTCTGCCTGTTTCCACAAAACCCCCTGCAGAGGTTTGTAATGACGGCTTGCAGTTTTTTGAATATGTTCTAAGGTGCAGTGTGCAGCTTTTCCACTCTTGCTCGCTACATCTGTGCTAGCTCTGTTCCCTGTTGTGCTAATTGAGCCCCCACCCCTTCAAGTCTGTTTGTCTTGTGCACAGGTCATTGAACAGGCTAGAAAGCCGGCAGACCCGATGCGCACATGCGTACACACATGCTCAGACTCCCACAGCCATGATTCCGCGCGGATGCTTTTATCTTCCTGATTTCCGTCACAGAATTGCACATAAACAAACCTCCAAAACCTCTGATTCAAACCTCTGTGGCAAATAAATCGGCATGCAAGTTATTTTTCAACTGAAAACGGTGCGGTGTTGTTGTTTTTCAGGTTCTTCTGATTCATCATTGACCTGCACACCTGCAGAGTTTCCATTGCGGTCTGGATGTGTGCTGCTCCTGTGTTACTTGTCGGTCTTAGCGGGTGACGTTGAGAAGCCGGCAGCTGAGTGAGCACTGCGGTGGCTGCCGAGCTGACAGGCAGGCATGTGAGGAATCTGTGTCTGAGGTCTGAAAGCAGAGCAGATGGGAGCACAGGAAAGAGCGTGGGGACGTGGGCAACTTTGCTGCCAAGGCACCTGTCTCCATTGAAAGGCTCCTCTGTGGAGCGGAACAGGTGTTGGCGGAGTATTTAAGACCTTCAGCTGAAGCTTACCCACTTTGAATTATGGTCATTTATCTACTGGGGGCAGTCAATGATAAGGTCATTGCCCAGTTGCCCTCAGCCTTTCCGCCCCCCCCTTTTTTTATAGGAGATCCATTCCTTCCTGCAAGGACTCTTCCGTTCCTCTCATCCGCTGGTTTGTTTACTGTGGCGTCCCTTCAACCAGCAGCTCAATGACACCATTCACTACACCAACTCCCTTGTGTTGCATCTGAGGCCAATTTTCAGACATGTCAACATTGCATGTGTCTCTGATACCCCCCCCCCCGTCTTCCTCCCTCTGCACAGGCAAACTATTGACTTAATGAAAGGAAGTCACGCTGTCAAGTGCAGGTGGATCATTCAGCTGTCTCGCTCAGGATGAAGGAGCACTTGATTCTACAGTGGCTGGCTGATACAAGTTGGTACAAGTCTGTTTACAACAGAAGCTGGTAAAAGGACTGGTAAAAGGCATAGGCAATGTCCCAGGGCTCTTCTTCAGATTGTTTGTGTAAAACACAGCGATTGGATTTACTAAATGAAAAATTATTACACACCAAGAAACTGGTGAAGTTCTCCACACAGAAAAAAAAGGCTCATGTTAAGGTTATTGAACAAACAAAGCTGTGCAGAAACAGACAATCTCATACTGGTTCTAACTAGGTCATAACCTGAACAGGATTAAAATCACTTCACAACTTTCATCCTCACACAAAGGGTGTATTATGGTTAGGGTGACATCACTGCTTGCCGCTGACGCCTTTATATCTTTTTGCTCTTCTCTTTAATGAAAATCTGTCATCTCTCTTGTCGAACAATGCAGCAGAGCTGCGTCTCATTGTAAGGAGGTGATGTGACGTGAGCGAAACAAAGAAACTGCATCCACAAGGCAGGCGAGTGGACAACTGCAGGAGGCTGAGCTGTGCGCTGGCTCTGAATCACTCACAGAGGACATGTGAGGGTGGTGCGCTCTATTGTCCTGGACTCCTCAGATTCACGCGAGAAGTAAGAGCTGCAGTGTAGCTGAGATGTGTGTGATTGTAACCGCTGATTCAAAGAGCTTTTTTTTGTGAATTAGAATGTCTGTTCTCCCCCTTTCTTTCTCACGCGCACACACACACACACACCTAAAAATCACTGGCCGCCCTCCTGGTTACCATGGACACCAAAGCCACATCCCTAAAAATGTCAGTGCCAGCGATGTGCACACCTCACAGTCTTGAATCAGCTTACAGACAAATCAGGAAAAGGAGCTTTTCCGCTCGCATGTTAAATGGAGATGCAAATTAGCTGGATGCTGAAATTCACATTATGTAACGCTGCTTTCTTTCTGGATGCATCCGAGGAAAGTAAGGCTTTGTAAAGGGTAAGCGCCTCAGAAGAAGAGTCGAAATCAAAGGTCATAGGAAGTCGGATGTTAGCTACACTAGGATGGCATGACCCCTGCGCCCATTGTGTTAGTGTTAGCGTATCATGGAGATGTTGGTCTTCAACAACACTACAAACACCGTTTCACCCAGGTAAAAGGGGGTCGGGCCGAGAGATGAGTAGGTCGATCTTTCTCTGTCCTGGTGTTGTGATTGTGAGCACCCTCCTGGTGAGCAAGTTCATGAAACTTCTCCTCTTAGAGAAGCGGCCAAATCCAGCGTCAATCCACTTTGAAGAGAAACCGCCTGTCGTGGCTCCTGGCTAAAGCAGATTGTCCTGATTCCCCATAGAGAGAGAGAGAGAGAAATATGGAAATAATATGCACTTTGTTTACAGTCATTGGTATGTTATTCTTCATTGTCCCTCGTCTCTTGTATGTAATTCCACACCATCTACTGAGGGCGATGCTTAGGACTTATCCTGCAAGGTGAACTCCTGAATGACTAATAAACTGGTTAAAGGAACGTGAAACCTTTGGATGAAAATCCTTTTTAAAACATTTTAGCACCCTTGCAGCCTTGGGTTTTGGATCAGTCATTACATTACATTACAACTATTGACTGAAGGAGGTTTCTGTGTTTCAGGACCAGACGGTTGCGACGTTGCAACTCATCTGTATCACATGTATCATAACTAATGACAGAAAGTGTGTTTAAAGAAAAAAAAAAGATAAATGCTAATCCCTGGATTAAGGGGACACAGTAACCTGGCCTAACCTCCCTGTCAACCATCTGCCCGTCAAAAACGACAGGACAGGAGTGTATAAGAAGAAACTCAGTTCAAGGATTAGATGAAAATTAAAGTTGCTTTTTGTCTCAGTTGTTTATTTAACATCAGTTTGCGCGCGTTCAGTTAAGAAAATCTAGTTTATTGTTACAAGAAATTGTATGTGCTTATTTAAAACGTACAGTTCCCCCGGTGACACAGCCTGTTATTTTAGAATTTACATACCAATTGAAAATGCGTGACATGTCTTTTGATAGACATCTCGTTCAATAGCCAGAATGACGCTGCGGCTGCTTCCACACATAATACCTGTCACTTCTGCCACTTCAGTAGCTGACTCATTGTAATCTGGGGGAGAAATGAGGCGGTACTTCTCCCAAACAACATATGCATACAGTTGGCAGCCAGCTCTTCTTTTAATGGGCCAGGCGATGCTTTGGCAATCTCCGCTCCCTTCCATCCAGCGCAAGCATTCCACAGGATTATTGCAGCATTTCTACAGCTCCTTGGAGCCAGACGCCATCGCTGCAGATCACCCTTTTGAACAACAATCTGCCCTCTGAAGCCGCCTCACTGAAATTAGACCAGCCGTCTGATTTAAACAGCTCAAATTCACACGTTTCGAGCAATGTAACTGCTTCCATTTGGGCCAAGGTGCCAAACCCCAATTGATCACTCACTCTGGAGCTGAATCTGTGCAAATGAGTAGCAGTGGGTAGTAAAAATGGAGAGTGGGGTGTTTCACACCCATTGCACCCTTGACAGCAGATTTTAACACCTTTTCACAGACCAGTAGGTCCTCTCACATGTGTGACATGTTAAAGCTCAGGACTCTCATTGATCTCCTGAAGCGGTCCTCCACCCACCAGGCCCCTCCACAAACCGCCCTTCAACCAGATCAAATGTGCAGCCTTTCAAGCGCCGTGCGCCTTTCATGTGCACAGCGCAGGCCCTCATGCATGTGGGCACGTCTCCGTTTTGGTGGTCTTTTTCAAAATGTATTTTTTGCTACGTGTACTTTGCCTCGGCTGCGTGGGTGAGGGTGACTGCACCCGTGCGTGCGTGAGCTCGTCTCCTGCCACGATGGATGGGAGAGATTTCTCTCCTCACCCCCCGCCCACCACCCCGGCCTGTTTCCAGATCAGCTGCAGTTAATGAAAGTGGATTGATTTTCGTGTACCTCCTGCGTAACAGCGTATAATCTCGGGGATGAAATTGACCAGGAAAACAAAAGATGCTGCAGCTTGCTGTTATTTATTCAGTAGCCTGGCAGCCAAGCACAGTAGGAAATAATCTGTCTGGATATAGAAAAGCATGACTGCGTCATTTTCTTTGTGCACATTTTCTTCCCCTGTGAAGATTGATGAAAGGATTGCCAGCACATGTGTGCAGGCGCTTCAGGAAACAGGTTAGCTTACTTAAGTCCAACAGCCAGAAACCAGGGAAAAAGTCTAACTATATATCATCAACCGGTATGGTCATGTTTTCAAGTTTTTCAATAATTCATTAACAAAACATTTTTTTAAGAAGTTGACAATAAATACTTTGTTATTAAAGAATCAGCTAGCTAGGGATAACCACTGGGCTAGCCGTTTTCACACCTCAATGCTATGCTAAGCTAACTAGCTAGCTAATACGGTGCAATATATGTATTGTGTGAATGTCGTTTCACACCTGTCCTGTAATGGTCTCTCGCTAACATGTTTCACTGCCTCGTGTTAAAATGTGACCTAATAACGACTATAGAAACTAGTGGTGTGAATTCCTTCCCGCACTAATAATGCAGCCTGATCACGCTGATGGAAGGAGACAGTGCGAGGGATTATATACAAGTGGCGTCCCCCCTCCTCAGTCCTCACACACTTAAAGATGGATTATTGCATCTTACAGGCTGCAGATGGCTTCTCCTCCTCCCTCTGACCCTCCCTCTGTCTATTCATCCTTCCTGCCTTCCTCTTCCGCTCTGTTTTTGTCGCCATCTTGTCCTCTGGCAGGTGGATGCTTCCTTCACATGCCGCTGTCACGGCGGTGTGTGTTTAATAAGCTGCACCTCTGGCGACCGGATGAATCATCATTGGGGTTTTTCACAAAGCTAACTGGAGATGTGCCCCCCCCCCATTCCTACAACTAGTTTATGTCATTCCTGGAAACATTATGATTCAGGAAAATAACCAGAATGAAGCCATAAACGTGAAGTAGTAGTAGTAGATAACATACCAATGATGCCAAATAATACGATACACTGAATGATCAGGTTTTATAGTTGTCCTTAAATTGAAGCATCCACCTGACCTCTGGACAAACATGGAGGGTTTTTGTCCCAACTTTTTGTAGCTGTGTGAGCTCAATCACAGATGGCTTGTGCTCACAAATGACAGCACAGTAAGGTGAACTACGAAGTAAAAAAAATAAAAAAGGAAGAATATCGTTACATAAGCCATGACGGCAGGAGTCGGGTTGGCCTCAGGTGTCCATGTAGCCACGGCTGTGTGTGGTTACGGAATTATTATTTGTGTAAGTCAAAGGAGCAGAGAAATAAAAAAAGATTCTCAGATAGTTCAGTGCAGCTTGTAGTAACACCCTCCTTTTTAGTAGGTTTTCTATCTTGGTCCCAGTCAGTGTGCGCTGGAGATGAAGCCAGGGAAGCAGGCCAGACATCCACCCACATACACATACACATGCTCTTTCTCTCTTTTTCTGCCGTAGTAGTGCCTTTCTCCCACTTGCATCATTTTGGCCATCTGTGGAAAAGCAACACAATACAAAATAGTGTTTTACTCGGTGAAGAATATAATACAATTGAAAGATTTTGAAGTTCAATTCAGTCCCTCAGTCTTGTTGTGGCGCTCTGACACGCAGTCAGATGCGATTTATTTCCGTTTCGTGATTGACCGTGACCTGTAGACTGTCAGCCACTCATATTAAATCACCTGCCACTGGGTGATAGTGATGAGCAGGGGAAGTTAAATAGGATTTTATAGGTGTCATAATCTGGAGAGGCCTCTCGCTGAACCCAACAAAAGCGTTCCAGAAATCCATCAAATATTTTATTGTAAAAATAATTGTAAGGGGAAGTAACCTTTTGTCATCAGACTAGCATCGGAGAAAATGTTTAAAAAAATGAAAAAGAGTAAATTAGCATTTGATGAGATTAAGTATGTCACTCGAATTTAAGGACTTCCAGTGAAATGCTGACATGTTTAATGACACTGGACTAATGTGCCGTCTGTGATATGCTCCACAATTAATGATAGATCGTGCACTTTACAAATTAAGAACGGAGCTGACTATAAACAAACATGACCTACATTTTGTAAAGTTGCAGGAGAATGGCCGGTTGCAGGATTTTGTGTTGGAACTTGCTTTGTTCAGATGGTAAAACTGTTATAATAAACCAAAATGGGCTGATGAAAATATGATCCGGTCGTAAAACAGCCCCCCC
>CAAKHB010005063.1:42583-57032 GCA_901007665.1 Aeoliscus strigatus
TCACATCACCAAAGTAGTGAGATTAAATTCCCTGTGTCAACAGTGGTTATACAGGAAGGGGTGTGTGTCTGTGTGTGTGTGTGTGTGTGTGTGTGTGTGTGTGTGTGTGTGTGTGTGTGTGTGTGTGTGTGTGTGTGTGTGTGTGTGTGTGTGTGTGTGTGTGATTGTCAAAGCATCCAGATGTGCCGAAGCAACTGGAAGTGATCAGTAATATAGGTTTCGTAGTTCACATGGACTTAGGGTGCTATACAAGCTGCCTGCTGCTCAAACTGCAGCTCAAATATTCATTTGTGGGACAAGTTAAAAACACAAATCAAATCCATGTGACTTTTTTTTATTGTATTCCAATGCTACAAAAGACTTTTTTTTTTCATCCCATCATGGGAATTCTGTCAAAAGGAAATCAGAAATACAGAGGAAAGGGAAGAGAAAATCTTGGCCAGATGGTAAGATTATCCCGTACACATGGCTTCTCAGTGATTCTGAGCGCCTAATGGCAGCAGTGCTGTTTCTATAAGAGGATGGGGGCTAAACACATTATAGGTGCATGTGTGTTTATGGTAACACTGTGTGTGTACATGTGTGTGGGTTGAGGGGGGGGGGGGCAGTGAAACACACAGCGCCACCGACACTTCTCTTGATCCGTGCTGTGGGTCAACTATCACTGCTGCCCCACACAAGCCTCCGCTCCATGCAGAGGACGCAGCCTTATACACACACACACATTCTACCTGCAAGTACCTCAGCCTCAGAACCTGACCTGACAGGAAACACAAATACTCTGTTCTCGATTAATGACCTCACAAAACACACTCCCATGTCGTGTTTGGGTTTAGCTCATCGTGGCGCTGCGGGAACAGCCAGTTTCAGTGTTATTTTGGTCATCTGACAAAGACAGAGAGGACAGTGTGAGGGGTATCAGTGAGCAGAGGCAGAGTGGAGCGGTTGCCAGGGGGAACGTGCTCTGTTCCACCAAGCGGGTCTCTGATAGGCCGGCTCCATGTCTGAGGAAAGGAAATTCTGCCAATTGGAAACAATTGATGTTTTGTTGCCGGGCCAAGCCGTCCTGACACAAAGCTGACATTTATTGGCAACAACGTCGCTCCTTGGACTTGAATAGGTACCTGTTAATATAAAGAGCAAACAAACTGTCATGGGTGGTTCTCTTGTTGCATTGACAGTACTGAATAATGTGTCACGTTCCGGGTGAAGTCGCTCAAATCCAACACACCTCTTGTGAAATCCGTTGAATATCTCTGCATGGTCTGTTTCCTGTCGTCTCAGGCCGCTGTTGTCACATCTACGGCTCTGTAAATGGGCTTCAAATTAAGGTGGCCAAGGGGGCCGAGACCCTCAGCACCATTACGCAGCCAGTCAGCGGCAGAGAGGCTCACACACCGTTTCTGTGGCTTCTCCCCCCTCCTCTTCCAATAAAAGACAACCTGGGGGATACTACACCGCCTGTTTATGACCTCACATTGTTTCCCCTGGAAAGTTTATTACTGTTTGCCACATTTTATTGTGGCTTGTTTTGGACTGTAAATTTGGGGGCATACGTATTTAGCCTGCAAACAAATTGACCTCTCAAGAATGAGAACCGGCAACAAACAGACCCCCTCCAGTTCACCAGATATCAACCGACATGGTCTTAGATTCCTATGCTCAGTTCATTTCCTACTGGATGGACACATCAGCATCATGACCTGTAGCAGGCTGTAACGTTAACTCCTCTACAGTTCACTTTTTCACAGAATAAATGGCTCAAATACTCATTTACCTTCAGTTATTACAGTTGATTTGCCATCAGTCGTGTGAAAAATATCAGCTCCGTCTCCATGTTCATTTTACAGAGCTGCCTTTTAACGGTAATTTAAAGAAAAGGAGCTCTGATTATCCTGTACACACACACAAATGTGCCAAACACAGTCTTAAAAAATATCTTATTCCAGATATGTGAGCAGCATATTACTGTTGTACTAAGCTATTAAGAGGCTTTTTAACCCCCTTTGGGACGTTTAATCTGTTGCAATGCATTTCAATTTTGTTGCATATTAATCTGCAATAATGTAACTAGAGGGATCAAACGCTGTGTAGTCATGATGGCTCCGTCCTTTCAGAGATGGAAAGTCTCGTGCATACATGTATTTGTAGTTTAAGAATGTACAAAACATAGAATTGGTCATTAAAGCAGAATGCAACAAGAAGGCAGCAGTAATACAGCATTGTGATCATAAAACGGCCAGCCTTTACACACACATAGATATTTTGAAAAACAGAGACATTTCTCTTTCCCTTTGACAATTCACCCGTGAAAATTATCCTCTGGCCGAAGTGGAGATTTTGTTTTCACATTTAAATGTAAACTGAGAAAAACAGCAGCCGAGAACTTGCACCTACACCAAAAGGAAAACATGTTTACATTTTCATTAGGTGATGACGATCATGAATGCATTCAACGTAGCAGTCGCATTAACGTTGGTGAAAACCCTCTTCCTGTCTTCTGTACAGCTGCTCAACGTTGCATCAACTTCTACCTCCAACACAAAGATCCAGTCCACATCGTCATCAGCGTCGACCTGGGCGAACTGCGGTCTTTGAAAATGAAGTGTTTGTCCCGGAGGAGTCCCCAGTGGTTTGGCATGCTCTTGACGACATTTTTACACAGGCTTGTGTAATGGACAGGTGTGCACAATGTTATTTTTGAAAACGAAGAGGGTGACATGTCTGTTTGTGAAAATAGCCGGCCAGGGAAGAATATATGTGGGAGGGGTGAGAGCAGGAGCAGAACTTTACCCTCCTGCAACACTCATGCTTGTTCTGCCGGTGAGAAACGAAATCAGAAAGATGTGCTGATTCTCCTGGCGAAGCGGATAAATTGCTGGAAATGTTCAAGCTTGGGCGTTGATTTAAAACCTGCATACTTACACACTTGATTAAATCTGAGCACCGAACAGATCCCGGCTTCACTCAAGCTGACTGATGTTCTGGGATGTTTCAGAACTGGAGCAAAAGAGTGAATTGACAATTCACTTTTTTTTTTTTTTTCTACAGCATTCTGATTATCACACATGATTTGTGTCCAAACGTATCGTCGTCTCTCAAATCAAGCTCATGAAAATACAACACAGCATCGACACTTTGCTCAATACTATGGAAACAAGTCATACATCATTCTTCAGGATCATGTTCAAGCATTCATATGAACAGAAGATGAAGATGTTTGACTGGAGGGGGACGTTGAATAATTAAAGCACTTTGCACGTACATATGTAATTCTTGTTGGAACCTTTTTCCATCTCCCAGATCACAACCCAATTAAGAAAGCCAATACAGTTGTGAAGGTTGCATTGTATGTGCTGTTAATCGCTGAACACTTCCTGACAAAATTTCTCTGTGTACTTAAAAGGAAAGCTGGTGTAATTCTGACGACTGCGTCTGGGGAAAGTCGGGCGTGCAGTAACGCAAGGTGGCAGCAAGTGATGATGTCACTCATTAGTCATGCATCTCCAACAGCCAGACAGCGACTGTCAGCTGCACATGAGTAATTGAATGGAGCGTGCGTGCTTAAACAATTGCCCCTAATTGCATTACTCTCTTAGACCATGACAACTATTGTCAGCCTGAGATTTCCCCCTCAGCACAGCTAATTGCTTATGTAAATCAGCAATATTTGGCCACTAACAAGAGGGCAGAGTTAATAAAATAAATCATGCTTGATCTGCATCAGGGCTGGCAGGCATCCACTGGTGGAGCTGGGGGCACACGACAGACCAACTTTGCACACGTTGGGATGATTTCAGTGGCGGCAACAACATCAGCAATGAGGGTCTTCTGGGGCCCCTTCCAGAAAGCAGGTTTAGTAAAAACTATGGGTTTGTTTACCCTGAAATGAAAATGATAAACATATTTAAACATGTGAAACTCTGATTTCTGCTTCAGTTCACGTGACTTTTCAGGATTAGTATTAGTATTAGTATTTAAGGCTGTGAGAAGAAACAGGAAAACATGTTACCAAACGTTTTCCAATTAGGGCAGACAAACATTTTTGAAATTAACTTCTGAAAATACCAGAATTCCAATAAAAAAGAGTCAAATTAATCAGCAATTTTATGCAGATTTTGAAAAGCACAAAATATTTTTACGATCATTTTGGAGAAAAGGCTTTCCAACAGTCACTCCAGTGACTGTCAATTCTGAGTAAGAAAACTTTTCATTTACATGGATGAGGTGTATGAAGAAGACGTGACAAAGGAGATTCAGACAAAGACTTTGACAAACTCTGAGAATCAAATGAAGTCGGCAGCAACTCTGAAGTTGTGAGCCACGGAGACGTGGTTGACATTGTGAAACATTCTTGTCAACTCAAACCCTGTAGTTGTAGAGATCTACTGTAGCTCGATAGAAAGCTCAAAGCTTCTTTTTGGATTCAAACCACAGACTCCAGAGTGACCTGCACATGACTCATTCTCCCACAATTCCTTTTCAAACTGCATCTGTACTTATTTATATCTCATCTCTTGTATATCCAGTGTCTTTACAGCCAAAATACTTGTGCCTCTTGTACTGATGTCAGATTTTTTGGTCATTATTTTGTAATATTTTGTAATTTTTGTAATACTGTCATATTTTGTAGTCGGTGTTCATGCTGCTGTGAGTTATTTGAAACAACATTCACATTCAAGTCTTCGAAAACTCCTCACATGTAATTATTTACAATTAGTCAATCTAAAGTCATTAGAATAGTCTCACTACTATTAATTACGTTTTAAACAGAGGGTAGAGTATTGAGCCTGTAGGACCCTATAATGTAATAATTTCCTGAAAATGTTATCAAATTTGCACCTAACTCGATCAAAAATGTAATAAAACCCAATAATGTAATAAAATATCCTGACTGATATCATAATACAATTTTTACCAATAATGATTTATTACATTTTCTGGTGGATCTTTTTTTTTTTTTTCAAAACTGATCATGTAAATCTTGACAGATAATGTTCTTTTTCAGTTCAAAGTTCTACATTTGGTGTTTTGACACAGACCTCGAGTACCATACAGTCATATACACGTGCACTCATAAATGGTTATTATATCGCTTTTAATCGGTGAGATGTCAAGTGACATAGTGGTCAGTCAGAACTGACAGTATGTTATGAGATTTGCTTGTAGTCTATAAATAAAGATTAAGTTATCTTGAGAACCAAGCAAGTACTGGTGTATTAAGTCGAAATTCAGCAGGTGATTGCACAGGAGAAACAATTCTAGAAATATCCTATTCACATACTAAGGTGACCAGATTTCTTAAGGGCCATGTGCGCCAGTGTGCAAAAATGTATGGCCTGTCCATGCCTGTTTACCTGTGGAACTGGGCTGAAGTGTTAATGAAACAGGTAGAGTTTGTCCCGATCGTAACTGTGTGAACAGCAGCAAAAGTCAAAGGTGCCAAAATCAATTCAAGTGTTTCATTTTAAAATAACACTCAGTGTTAGGTACAACAAGAAAAAATGCTGCAGATCAATGAAGCAGTGCAGAGTTTACGCTGACTTGCAGCTTGATGTAGAACGCAATGGATGTTTGTTTTTTTTTTTTGTTTTCAACTTCAAGGTTAAATGTGTGAGCAGTTTAGGTCCATTTATTCAGTCTTGCATTCTGAGCGGAGAAAGTTGCGGTAACTTCAGACTCAAGGAAAAATGCCTACAAAAGAGGGGAGGGCATAAATAGTTGAGCAGAAATTGAGCACCCTCCCTACCCATCAGTTTTCATGCAATCTCCTGAAAGCTAAGTATCGTGTCACAGAGGGTGGTGGAGGGAGCGCTGATGACAACAGGATGGAGGTGGAGGAAGAGGAGGAGGTCATATTTGAACTCCCTCTCAGTACTGCTGCAGAGTTTTCATCCTCCTCCTTTTCTGGGTGTGTTGAGCAGAGAAGAGAAGCAGAAAGAGACAGAGCACATCTGGAGCCGCAGCCATGGGGCCAAACATGGCGCCAGCCCAGCTCTTAGCCAACACCACAACCACACACACACACACACACACACATATACTGACAGGATGGCATTGACAGGACATTTCTTCACACAAGTCCTGGACTACGATGCACTTTTTCGTATTAATTCATGTAGCAGTTTTCACTTGGCGCAAGGAAGCAGGATAACAGTCACTCGATTTGAAGTGCTCTTAAAAGCCTCTTAAATTAATCCTGAGAAATTACCATAAGCAGAGACCATGCCTTTCTCAGAAGGGCAGGGCAGACCTCGTGCACGTTAATTGTTCACAGCTTTTATAATCTTAGTTTTCCTCATGTGGAACCCGATCCAGTCTGCCTGCTTCTGATTAAACCTGCTGAGAGAGGAATCTGTGGTACATTTCTGGAGGTTTGTGGGATCCAAAACTATTGTCTTGATTGGCCAACTGAAACGACTCTGTCGGGGATTTAGGATTATTGCTAATTTGCCTGTCTGAATGAAAGTAATACATGCCATCTGCAGAAAAAAAAAAAAAAACAGGCAGCTAGCTGAGATGTTTTTGTCCTGGCAACACCATAAAACTGATCTGTCTATACTGCATGTGTGCCACTTTGTAGACAACAAACAAAAAAGTGAAATGACAAAAAGAAAGAAGAAACCAGTCATTCTATAAAAACAGATATTAATTAGTCCCAATCAGATATGCTGCTTGACTTCTTAGAGGATATCAGTTGTATTTGTGTGAACATCCTTTTCATCAAGTCCTTCATGTGTATTTTAGACATTGCTGGGGAGTAAGGAGTTGATTGTTACAGTTCAATTTAAACAAAACTATAATCAGTTTCACTACTGGAGACACTGTAATTTTAGTTACATCTGAAAAACCTAGGTGAAATCTTCAGTAATATTATTTGTCTGGCTACTTTTTTTCTTTTACTCAACATCCTCCTGATGTATTTTCCTCCTCAGCCATAGTACTACTACTACTATTACATTTTAAACAATTTGTATTGTAAAATGTATACATTGTAATTTGAACCAGAAAAGTGCACCCATCTTTTGAAAATGTACAGTAATGTCAGTTATCTTGCGATAACTACCAAAATTCTGTTTTTGTCTGACAAACTGTGGAGGTGTCTGTTCAGCTCACTGGCTGAAGCCCCCAGCTGGAGCAGACTGAGGTGTGGACCAAATGAACAGGGTGACGGCAGGCGAAGAATGAGCTCATCAGACTAAACTGATGGGTCACTGGGGAGCCTTCCATCACCCACGAGGCAGTCCGTCCTGTTGTGCTTCCACCACCTCGTCAGGGTCTCGAGTTTCATGCACACGGAGTAGATTAGCTATACGTGGGGCTTCACCGGGGTGATGTCTACCACACCCTGATGAAGCAGTGGCTGCTGTGTTTAGGAGGTCCCACTGTGTTTTCTCTACAAACACAGTGTACATTTAAGACGTTGTTGTTGCAGGCTGGGGTCCATTCACTGCAGCCGAGGCCACGGTTGTAAAGCTGTCTGAGGAATGTCGCTGGAATTCGGCACGCATCGTAGCGTTTAACGACATTAGGAGAAAAACGTGGTCTATGTGATGAGCTGTGTATTGGAAATTTCTACTTAATGCTTATGTTTCACCATATTTGGCCGAAATGCTGAGCTGAACTCTGTACAGCTTTGTGCAGCCTTGATGATTAATCCTGCAAGACGTGACCTCTGCATGGACTTTCGGCAAACTCTGCATGACATTTCAGATCCTCATACGACAGTCGCAGAAAATATGAAAGTAACCACCCTTGGGGGGTGGGGGGGGGGGGGCGTTCACACCTACCTTGTTCCAGAACTTTCAGACTTCTCCGTTTGATCCAAAACAGATTCACAGATGTGAAATCTTCCCCGGACCACGTTCTGGACCAAAGAGCCGAGACTTTACCTTCGGTTCATCCGCCTACACACGAAGAAGAAATACTGGAGGTAAACATGAGCCGTCTGGTCTCTCCCGGCGTGGCGCCACAGCCCGTAGCATTGCTTGCAGCAGTCTCCTCCTTTCCTGCCGGTGACAATAACTGAACGGACTCCATGTTGGTCATGACACTGCTGCTGCTGCTGCTGGTAGTAATGTCATAAAAGACGTTATTCACTATCAATATTCATTTGTCTTCTTTGCTAAGTGGTAAACAGTGTTAACTAGCTAATTTGAGCACTTTGATGCCGTGGCTATGTCATACACACACCTCCTTACAGTCAATCTACGTCCAGTGCTCCAGAACGTGAGTAGATCATTTGGTCCGCTGGTATTCATGCAGTGTGAAACCCAAACCCAAAGATCAAATGTAAACAGTGGAGGAAAAACACCATCCTTGGTCCAGATGTTTAGGTGTGAAAGCCCTCTTAATCTGCAAAGACACAGATGCAATGTACACTTGTTTAACAACACAGTATATAAGATCTTGCCCATGAGCAGCTCGGTGACAATGATCATTGCATCATTGCCATGCTAATTTGTCTCTTATGCTCCTGACAGGACGCATCTTTATTCCAATAGACAGACATTCCCACAACAGCTGTAACATCTTAAATGAATGTAATTCTCTTTTCATACAGCCAAGCAAAGTCATATTGAGTTACAGGACACTTGAGTACAAGGAAAATGTGCAAAGTTGTTGTTCTGGTTTCATCTCGTCTCGTCTCGTGAAGGACGAATTTAAGCCCCTAGCTGCTGAATAGCGCCACCTTTTTTTCCTGCACGGTCAGAATGACTCCTCTCAAGTAGAATATTTCACCAACTGTTTATGTGCACGCACAGTTTGTTTATTACATCCAGCTGGCAGCTTTTCTTCATTTTGAGTTTCACTCAATGTCCAAAAATCCTGCGTAATGACCCATAGATCATGTTTGATCAGCCGTGTGCAGCCAGACCAAATGTTTTTTTCTTCTTCTTTTTGTAAAGTGAATTCAGCATACCTTTTGTCATTTGCTCAGTATGATTCATACATTCCATTTCGTAGTAAAAGTCAAACATTAAACGGCATTCAATAACTTTCAGCCTGCAATGATCAACATCCCACCAGAGAAGTTTCCTCCCTCTGGAAGAATGTTGGAGTAAAGAGGAGAAACTGTCTAAAGTCTAATTCTAAAGTCAGTTATAGTGAAGGAGCTTCTGTTGAAAGGGGAAGATGGTCTGGATCTGTGAGCGCTGGTGAGTGTTTGGCAACAGTTGAAACATCTAGTGTCCAATTTCATGCTGCACTCAGATTGCAGCAGGACACTGAGCTTTTTTCCAGCTCGAATTAAAGCTGTCCTGCAAATCTTTTGAGATATTTAAAGGCTCAGTCCAACCACATGAAAAATGTGTGTGTGTGTGTGTGTGTGTGTGTGCGCCTTTTTTTTCCTGTCTTCAGCATACGTACTAACAGGACGGCCTGTAAACTGAAAACAGATGATGTGTTATTTCAGTCACTGAGAATGTAACGTCAGATGAGATGTGTCACTCCAGCTGCTACAGCAACACTCAGCTCTGGTAATATTAGTGCTGTCTTATCAAATCATATGTGTGTGTGTGTCACACTGACAGACATGCATATGAGGGTGGGTGCAGCCAATCCCGCTGTGACGTGCACGCTTTCAAACATGCTTATGACTCAGACATGGTTTAACTGTCGTCAGCACAACACGAAGAATGAGCTTTTTTACTCTGGAGCAGTGAACGTTTGTAGATACATACAAAATGTAACTGTATTTGGGTTTGTTAAGAAAATACATTTGTGTATCCTTAAAAAACACTAGTTTATTTCCATCTTTGTTCACCATAATCCTGTTTTTGTGCTCTGAAAACACCATTAGTATCCAGTATTGACGTCCAGTCCAGTGGTGACTTCACACGCATGTACTCAGTACCTACTTATTTTAAATTTGCTAACCGATTCAGTTTTATATATGCACGTGAACGTGATGATTCTACTGAATAAGGATATGATGACTGAATGTTATTTAAGCCTTAGCCTAAGCCTGTGACCTTATAATCAAGAAATAGTTAAGAGCCCAGGTCAGTTTACTAGACTGCCTGTGACACACAAAGCAGAATTATTATTAAGACTTATTCATTGGATCAATTACATTATCTCAACTTCCCCAAAAATGAATATCAAGTTCTTATGTAATTTGTCAAATGTTTTTGTCAGAAGATTCACATGCATCAGGTACACGGCTTAAATTTGACAAACAAAAGAGACAATTTCATTTCTGCCGTAACATGGACGGAGTCGCGGTCTTTGTTCCAGTTTCTTCTGTCTGAATGAACTTGTTTTCATAAAGTTCAGTGCGTTCACAGTCCTGAGAAGGAAAACAAACTCTTATGACAAGTATTATACCTCCTAAAACGTCAAAGAAAATGAACATCCTCTCCTTTAAACAAGAAATCTACCTTATATGGTAAACAGCATGGGTTCTTGAAGCACTCAGTAGTGTGGGCTCACATTCACACTCACACATTCACACTCCTCCATTCATCCGACTGGAAACCTCCCTCTCTCATGCTTTGCAATTCACTGCCCACTTATCAAACTAGTAAGAAATATGTCACAAGATGGTGAGAGATTAGGGCAATAACACTGTAATGGCCTTGAGTGTGTGTAAATCTCCATCTGCCCACAGCTGAGGATGAAGGAGCGAAGGCTAGAAGGTGATAAACTGCCCACAAGAGCGAAAAGACAAATGATGAGGTAGATCAAAAAAAGTCTCTCCTCGGCCTGTCTGTCACCCAAACACACTTTGCAGTCTACGCACAAAAGTTTACATCAAGTCATGATGCAGCAACATTATAGTCGGCCAATCAGGGGGAGAGGGGAAATGTTTTCAATCCAAGGACGTCCACTGTAAACAGTGAACAATAGAAAGCTGGGGAGGGAGGATGAAGAGTCGTAACCCCAGCTGCTGGTCAGATTTCAGCTTGCAGATGGACAGAGGGCTCTGATAACACTCCTGTCCTCTGCCTGCCAGGGAGGGCTCTCACCTCTGACCCCAGCTGGATGCCTATTCATATGCAGGGGGCTCTCCCTGCTGCTGTTTGCTAGCTCGTCACATGTGGAAAAGCCATATGTCTTCCAAACCACTCCACCCCAAAGGCAGAGCTGCCTCACATCTTCATCTGCTTTAGCTGGGCCGGTATTGATTCTCTCACAGGAGATTTACATCAGTTGTCAGATGTGATTTAGGTAATGGTGGTCCGGAGGCTGGTGACCTCTGCAGATGAAGAGGAAAAATTCACATGGACTCACTGGCTTTGTAATGTGCAGTTGAAATACTGAAGAACGAGGTCGGTATTGAGCAGATGATACTGTGGCTTCTGTCCTAATTCCCCACCTGCTCTTTTAAAAATCATTTTTCCTCTTAAGCCATGTTAAACCGTGTGGACCTGGAGCTTCATAAAACACACAAACCAAATAAAAACACTGTTATATGCTATTCAGAACCCTGGTGCAGCTTCTCTCCATCCATTTTAATTGAATATTTCATTCTTAGGAATATCAACTGACACAATCTCACTTTAATGTGCATTTTTCACTTCACGTCATTGTTCTTCACTTGAACTATGATCATAATCTATTATAAGTATCGGAGGGGTTTTGTTCCTTCTTGGTCCACCAGGGTCATCAGCAAGTTTGAAAGCCTTTGTGTGGACGTCAGTAACAGAAATACAAACTGACTGATTGAACTCAAAGAGTTGTCCTGCACTAAGGGGATGAACTCATCTTTAACCCTAAAACTGTGTCTGGCTTTCCGCTCTTTCCAGTTGAATGCATTTTTATTCCCCCAAAATCCATGATGGACAACTGATAAATCACCCAGAGCGTCACACTGACACCCAAAGAATGCGCCTGAATACCACCACCCATCCCGACCAGCAGCAAAAGGCGTGGACAAGCACCGAAGACGAGCTTTCACACAGACAACCACTACTTTCATGTTTACAGCTGTCAGCCTGTCTTGACTTTTTGTGGAAGCGCTTTTACATTTGTATCATCGACATGCGGATGTCAATAATTCAAGTGGACACATTTTGGTGTTGCTCTCTCGGCTGATGAAACTGTTCAACATTTCGACGCCCAGAGGGAACGTTACCTCGCTTTCCGCAACAGTAGAACACCAACTAAGTCTGTCTCTAAATTTAGGGGACGCTAAAGTCTCATCATCTCGCAAACTGTATTTATAACCCGCTACATCCTTAGGCTGAATTGAAACATTAATCTTTATGAGCAGCCTCAGCACTTCTTCGCCTGATTAACATACTTGATCAGCACTTTTTTTTACCACAGACAAACTTTTGCCGCCTGTTCTTCCTCTCTTTGTCGCAGACAGAGTTTTCCAGTGGTCCAACAGCCGGTTCTGGGGACACTCACAGTCCCGGTTCTTTCAACACTGTGCTAATGAGTCTTGTCTGTGTCACCAGATACAGGAGCTCATTGATAATAACAACTAGAAACCTGATGACAGAACTAAACCGCAAATGAGAAAAGTTCCGTGTTATTAAGAACATTTTACAAATCCCATGAATCATATTTTCATCAATATCATAATTGTCAGTGATCCAAATATCGTATTCTTTTGATAAGTGTGTGTGCGCGATGAGTCTAGAGCCCATATTTCTGTCACTGTGTGCTGAGCAGATAAGAAGGCTGTTGAAAGATTCAGTGCATCCAGAGGGCTGTGAGGGAAGTGAGCCCTTGGCCCGTACAGGAAGCGTGTAAACTGAGCCGCAGTGCAAACAGGAAGTGAGTGATGGGCTGCAGCTGAGAGAGGAAATGCTCGAAAGTTCCTCAATCCCTCCAGCACATGGCTGAGTTGTTTGAAAACTTTTAAATTGCTGCAATGCAGGAAAAGGGGGAGTTCCTGTGATGGACTTAATGCTCCAGAAGTTGATGTCATACAGTTTCTTTCACCGAAAAGAGAGAGAATTTCTCACAAATATTCCATGTTCAACAATGTCGTTTTGATATATTGTGGGTTTGTTTGAAGTCAGGCGGTTTTCTCTGCTTTGAATATGGAAGTTAAGACTTTGGCTGTAATAGTGTATAAAGAGGAAGTGTAACTACATTATTTGCAGCTCTTGGTGGTCCCCGGGTCACGGCCCCCTGTACTGCAACAGAAACAGGTGCTTTTCAGTTCCAATGCATCTGCCACAGATTGTCATCCTAAAATGTGAGCAATGTCCTTGTTCTGTGCCTCAGACAGTTTCTGCATTCCTGGTGGTTTTCACTTGCTGCGGTCAAAAGACAAATGTATTTAAGACATTTTATTTGGCAGGTGACTCTGAGACGGAATGTGTGAATACACAGCCAGAATAAGATGCTGGTAGTGTGTGCCCGTTGGAATTCTGCAGATGGGATGTAACCAGCAAATATCAAATGAGCCACCCGTGACTTTTTACCATGAATAACCGTTTATGTGCCAGTGAGCTGATTGTACATGATTAACTGAATATATGAAAAGAGGGTCCGCGTCTGAATAGGAGACCTGATGTTGACCTTCTGTGTTGAGTTACACAAACACAACGAGGGTTTCGTGAGCATTGTTTCACTGAATCAACAGCACAGTCAAACAGGTCAGTGGCACAAAGAAAACACTCTCAAATATCTGACGGCTCTGAATTACAGAGGAACGTTACATGTCTTCACACTGGATTATTGAGGTCTACTGAGGTCTTCACCTCAGAATCGCTGATGCAAAATTCAACATAAATAGTTCCACGCAGAGAATTATCTGTTTGCAATCATCTGTTAAATCGTTTTAAATGTTAATTTGTTTGGAAAAAGAGACAGATGGACTTCAGGCCCACACTCCTTGTGGGAAGTTTCTCCGTGCTTCTGAGTTCATAGGTCACGTTCATTCTTCTTTTCTGCTTGTCTGTCCCTGGTGTCACATTCCCTTGAAACAGATAGTGGACACAAAAGATGGACTCACTTTCTTGCCGCTTTTCTGCCACAGCGGCAGAGGGTCAGAAATAGCTGTCCTATACATAAATGACACGTCACAGTGAAAAGTACTGGCTGACTGGTCCTTTCATGTCTTATTTTTAAAAAAAAAATTCCCTCTGGGGAAGTTTTTCTTATTCCAGCGAAAAGATGTCAAAGGACATTGGAATTTAAAATGGGCTCAATTTTCATACAACTTTAGGAGTTTGTGTTGGGGAAAAAGAGGCGATGAAGAAGAATTGTTTCCAGTATTCCAGGACATTTACGTGAGAAGAGAAACCAACATTCACATTCAAATGTCTTAGAGGAGTTAGTATATGTTTGCACAACTACTGTACATATAATGATATGTTTTTGGCCAATGACAACATGAATCTGGCTCTGACATGATTCCTGCTCAGATTTTCTAGACTTTCACGCAATCTAAAGCAACAATACTGTTGTTAATATCAAATGTGGATTCAAGGATTGGCGGGTTTGCGTGACCCCTGGGGGCAGTATCAACGAAGCAAACAGGACG
>CAAKHB010005063.1:57052-72200 GCA_901007665.1 Aeoliscus strigatus
TCCCCCCCCCCCCCCCCAGCCCCCCCCCCCCCCCCATCATTATAACATTAAACTCATCAAACTATATTTCAAGACATTAATCATATTTGGAAATATCTTGTTGCCAGTTAGTTGCTGGTCGACACAAACTACTGTAAGTAGTCGGAGACGGGGTCATAAGCTGTAGTTCCCTGACATGCAAACCAAGCAGTGTCTGTGCAGCGCTCACTAACCTTCTCTTCTCTGATTTATGTTTGTGTCTGTTCACAGTCAGCTCACTGAGACATGTCAGGATTTGTTTACTCCTCTTTCCTTCACAATAAATCTATTCCATTCACTTTTGTCAAAGGAAGAGAGCATTGCACACATTGGAGAAGAGCCCGTCTGCTGCTCAGTAGATAATCGCAAAGCAGCAGTGAAGTTAAAGTTATTCCTTTTTTTATTATTATTTTTGTGACAGCTGCAGCTCAGCTGTGTTTTCTATGTCAGGGAGCAAAATATCTCTGCTGAGCTTCCAGTCCATCAACTGACATCCTCAGGAAGAAAAGAAAAAAAATAATCAGTCTAAAAAATACCACCTCGAACACAAACCAAAGATAAACGTGGACTTATCCTCCCCACACCACAGCTACTTGTAAAAACAAAAAAAGAATAAATGATAATGTGAGGAATGGATCCTCATATGAGATGTCTTATAACACCACTTTGGAAATAAAGATCCTAAGTAAGTAACTCTCTCTGGGGGATCTTCACCTGGCAGCAGAAAGGAATGGGATGACTCCACTGCCATTGTAATATTCCAAAGTGGAATGAAGCACAGCCTCAGTCCAGCCATCCTTCTGTCAGATATTCATTTCAGTTGCAACAGCTTGTAACTTTAACTGACAGACTGTAAAACAGCTGGTAAATTAAGAGCGTAACCATTCAGCTCATGCTGGAGACATTAGTGTTTCCTTGATTCCTACAAAAGAGGTGAGCAATGATAGTTCATAATTGGAGTTATAATGGTATCTACTTTTACTATGATGATCAACATATGTACAGTCTGTGTGTAATATTTTCAATAAATAATAAAGTGTGGGAAGGATGTGTCCTTGAACATTTATGTTCTTTATAGGATCCATTTCACAGATTGCATCTATAAAAATGTATGTGCAAAGTCCCCATTCCTAATAACCTGGACAATAATTTACTTTTAATAACTCCCAGTCTCCTCTGATTGCTGCTAGAATGTAAACTCAAAGAAGCCCTCAAAGCCCCCATCCTCTGTATTCATTTCAACTCTACTCACAAATCAGATCCTGAAGCCCTTAGTCAGGGAAAATATGCTCCATGTGGAAGCTGTGCTCTGTTGCATCAGCCAAGTGGGTGGAAAACCAAGTTTTTTACATGCAAGCGAGCTCTGCGTGGCTATGTGAGCCAGCGCTGCAGCCAGAGCTCCATCTTTACGAGCCCACAGACACAGTCACACAGGAACATGCGGTTATGATCAGCTCACGTGCAACAGCCGAGGCCGATTAAAGCGCCCGTACAGGACGATCGCTCACGCCGCTGCAATGAGGAGCATATGCCCTTTAAAGCCCCAAATGCCCTGATCTTAGTTCCTGTTTTTGGTCATGTCTTGGGGGGAGCCTGGTCCCAACCTTGCAAGTGCTGCCTCTGTAATCACTGAACTCATCAAACTGTTGTGACACTCACCCCTCCATACTTCTTTCATACTTCTTCCCCATATCGTGAGGGCTGATGTGTGAAACGACTTTGATGCAGAGGAGTTTCTTAATTTGTCTGCTGCAGATTCCTGGCGTTCCTGAGACCTCGCGACAGATCAGTGAAGATATAAAGAGGATACTACGTGATACTGACAGTTGTGTTAGCACAGCTTTTGAGCTGCATTAATCAGACAGGCTGTGCAGCCAAGCGCCCTTTCAGTTGGTGATATAAAATAAAGAAGAAGCTTCTAGCTATCACCAGCCTATCACTTTGTCTGGTCTGGTTTATCACACCACTCACTGCTCCTCCTTGTAAAATTTGCCCCATTTGTCCACTGACTGTCTGGTCTTTGATCTAAGCAGCTTGGCAACAACATGTCATCGGTGTCGCTCGGCCGTTTGGTTTCATTAGCCACCGGCAAAACGTTAATAGCACAATTTGTACCGGAAATGAACTCTTCCAATTCTCCACCCAACAGCTGACTGATCCCCTGCAGAGATCTGGTCCCACAGCAGACAATATGATAGTGAGCGACACTTCTGCTGTGTGGTGGAAAGTGACAGAGCCAACAGGTCATAACCCTGAGCTGGTGGCTGTGTGGGAAGACTGGTGCTGTCTAAGCAACGTACATATGTCTCCATCGCCCTTTCTCTTTCTGCGTGAATGTGTCTCTCATGCTGGTGCCGATGCATTCCAGCCCTGACCCTGACAGCCAGTCATTGCTCACTTGCGCTCTTCTGCGTTCACTCCTGAAGAGCAGGTGACTACCAAAAATACTTTTACTCTGTTGACAGCCTGCATATTTCTGCGAGAAGAGAATATAGTGATGACATGACATTTTACAGCCAGCGAGTCGATTATTGTGAGGCTGCACAATGAGGTCATATAACTCTTTTCCCAAACCAGTGGGTCCGCGCAGCTTTAGGGCTCAAGATCATTTCTGCTCCAGCTGCATGAAGTCAGCCTTTTATAAAAACTTATTGCATTGTCCCGCATGACCTCTCACTGTTATTTCTGCCCATTCTTTTAAACGCAGCCACAGATAATGCATAATGCACGTCGTCATTCTTCCCCCAGATTAAGCTGGGGGGGGGGGTGTATTTTGTCGGAGTCCTCTCCAATGTGCTTTAGACCCAAGATGGCTGAATGGGCGGCTGGGAGCAGGACTAAAGCAACAGGCCTGTGGTGTCTGTGCTAGTGGAAGCCGTCAGCGCTCCAGCAGATGATGTGTTGTGACAGTGTTGTGGTAAATTCTCTCTGCCGTAAGAGGTAGATAGGAAACACGGTGTGGTTCACATGGGGAGCGCTTTTTCCATCAATAATCCCAGTGTGTGTGTATCTATTTCTGTAGGAATGCGTTTATTGTTTTACAGTATATATTGGTAGTTGTGCACTAACCCAGTGGCCCCTCACACAGCGTGTCCCTTCAGCCTGCTGAGGCCTAACACATTTTTTCTCGGGGCTTGCGAGCTGAGGTACGCCGCGTGAGAAACACTTGCATTCCACACCCACTTGTTGACCTCCTTGAACTCTCACGGCGCTGATTCTTCACTGTTGCCTTGGCTGTGGGGACAGGATGTCCACAGAACGCACAGAGAGGGATGAACATGTGTAGTATGTAACTTCACACTCTGACAAAATGAACCGGCGACACATCTGTGTAGGAGTGGTCTGTTTTTATTACCTTATTCATTTTGAACAGAGCTGTAGTTCTTTGGAGGCGAGTCAGGGAATGTGAGATAGTTATGAACATATGATACTGTGTGGATTGTATTTTAAACCTGGGCCCCATTTTCATTTCTTTGAGCTGATTAATAGGAACAACATACGTGGGGAGTGTTACAACCAACAATTGTCACGTTGTCAAGAGTTAAAGTTCCAAAATCTGTCTGGTTGTTATCATATTTCTGTCTACGCTTTTCATAATGTTACTAGACACCAGAATTAACTCTTTGATGCATAATCATCGTAATTTCCTCCAACGCCGTTCGGCCTGTGCTCACCCATAAATCAGTGTCAAGTGCTGCATGTCGTCATGGCTGAGAGTCCTCTGAATTCCTTTCATAATTCTAAACAAATCACCAAGCGAAGGCAAAAGCAAACAACAGGAAATGACATTTCACAGCTGTGCCTGCAATGACAAAAACGTGATTCTTATCAAGGGTGTATGGACACACATGGCCTCTCTGTTAAAAGAGGCGCAGCTTCGTCCTGCTCACACCACGTGAGTATCCTCTGCAAGTAATAGTCCTCTGTGTGTAAAAGATTGTTTGAAGTCACGTTTTTTTAAATCATAAAATGAACTGACAGTAAAGGTGAGTTCATGATTAACAGCAGTAGTTCAGTAATACATGTAATGTGGTTCAGGGAACTGAAAATTAAAGTATAAAGCAGTAATATTTATTTACTGAACCAGCTGAGTATTCATGTCACGTTTTCCACAGCAGTTTAGTGCTTCCTGAAGTTTGAGGCATTGCATGATGAAAACGTGGGTAAAACAAACAAACTATTCCACCAGAAGTTCAGATATCATGACTGATATGATGCGTCCTTCAAACGCCACACTCAGATTCCGTATCATCTTTGTACTGAACCGGTACATTTCACGTACATCACCTCCCAGAATTAAACTACAATTGACTTGAAATATGGAGGGAATGTTATAGATGTCTCTGAATTTTGTCCTTGACCACATGCTGTGAAGACCCCCAAGATGTTGTTTATGTAATTTATTACCATTTTCAGTCACATGGCAGAAAGAAGAATGGGACCTTTTCTTAGCACATTAACTCTATGCTAATCAGTGGCCAGATGGGGGGGACGAGTTGATAAATCAGAGCTGAAAGCGTCTTTTAGCGTGATTATGCAATTACTTCTGACATGTCCTGTGTTTTAAACTGAAGCAATATGATTTTCTTTGCTGACCTTTACTTTACACAAATCCAATTTGTAACCTCTCAACATGCATGTCCACTTCCAGAAACCATTCCCTGATATTAGCAAAGATTTTGACGTCATTCAGGTGTCCCCTCGTGTTGACTTTTGTCCAGACCTGTCTGAGGGGTTGAGTCTATTTCACCTATTTGCTTTTTAAATGAGCCTAATCTTGTTTCGGGACATTTTCAAGACGGCAGCAGTTTAAATGGTTGTGTCAGCCCTCAAGGCCTGTGCCAGATGCCCTCTTTTCTTCTGAGGGCCCCTCGTATTCAAATCACAGCAGCTGGGAAGGGCTTTGGTAAGAGGAAAGGGAGTGGGCAGAAGAAGGGGAGAGTTTTTAAAGATATAATGGGGTGGGGGTGTGCATTTGTTTGGCCGGTATATAATCTGGCACACTTCTATAACAGAGGAACCCCAAGGTGCTTTGATCTGCATAAGCAATGTGAGGTCTGCAGGCCGAGGGGCTGTCTGGTCTTTCAGGCCATTTTCTGTGGGTGTGAAGGCAGAGAGAGTGGGCGGGGGTGGCATGTGGCTGGAGAGACAGCAGGTCGTCTGCCCACGGGCTGTGATGCTGCAGCAGGGGCCGTCAAATAGGGGAGCACACATGTCACATGTCGTTACTGACATGATTTTCTTTGTTTGTAGCCTGTAATTTTATGCAGCGTGCTGTCACATATGCTGACCGTGGCATTCACAGTGAGAAATGAGCACTATGGAGACTACAGTACAACACTCATGATACATGTCTTGTCGTTGTTATGTATGTATGTAGAACTCTTGTCATGCACATCCATTAGAGCTGTTTACTAGTTTACTTTTATTCAGTTACATCTTAGTACTTTTCAAAGCGATAACATAGTAAACAATCACATTCTTTCTACTGAAGTTCTATTGACTGAATCAAACGTCTGCAACTATATTTCAAAATCTTAGTGAACATCTCCTCAGACAATTGAAAACGAATGTTTTTTTTTAAAACATTTTATATGTGAGCAGCCGCTAACATATAGAATATCCATTGCATGTTCTTTCCCATATTTCATTAATTTTAAATGACCATTCCTGTGTGTCTTCATTTGCACAGATCACTGAATCCAGTGAACAGAACATTGATAAGAAGTTGACAGGAGTGATGAATTGTGTTCTGGAAATTCCACTAAGATAGAGAGTACAACTCTCCCTTTATTGTGTGCAGTATGCCAAACGGCTGCTTTGCTCTTAGTCATGGCTCAGAGTTGCTTTGGGCTCTCACACTGACTTTTCCCAGAGGTGGAAGGCAAACCCAGAGGGTCAGGAGATGGGATGAAGGCTACACAGCTACTGAACGCACTTGTCACAGTGGATCCTCTTCATAGAAACTGCCCAGAGGAATAATGAGGAAACAAGGCCAGTCAAATTGAAACAAATGTGCATTTTGGACTGTACCACAGTACAGCCCTTTTTAATTTCATTAAATCTTTACTACACATTTGTTGTACAGACTTTAACCACTAAAATAAAGACCACATTACAATCTTTGTGCATCAAGTGTAATCATTTTTAGTGACAAGTTGCCAGTTTCAACTAGGCTTAGTTTGTACAGAATCATGCATTCCATTTTTTTTTTTTTTTTTTTTTTTGTCATGTTATGGGATTTTATGAGTCAAGCCTATCATGAGATATTTCTTTCGTCTTGTGGTTCAGGTGCTGTTTCTTTTAAGAAAGAAGGCGGTAGTGCTTGAAAAATAGTAGGCATCAAATAAGTTTATTGCATCAGACTAATATGTTATCAGTGATGTCACGCATTAAACTCAGATTGTTAAGAGCAAAACAAAGACAAGCTTCATTATTTTTCTAAAAAAAAAAAAAAAAAATTTTAAAAAATGATGCAACACCAACACCCAGTGGTTGAATGCAGAACAACACCTTTTTATTGCATAATGACAAAAAGAGAACAAAATAATATTCACACCACTTGTTGCAAAAATGGCATAAATCCACTTTTCGCTGGACCCTTCAACAGACTGTTTGCAGAGGAGGAAATAGAAAAGAAAGAAAATGCTCCCAACCTCCCCGAATTTTCTTTTTCTTTTTTCTGTACACAACAAAGGAATCGTCTTAGATTAAAGATGTAATTCAACTAGGACGGTAAGCAGTTAAATCAAAGTTATATTTCATTGACAACTGTACGTATACAGCACAACATTACCGCTGCTTTTGTCCGTGACTTATTCACCTGGATAATTGTCAGCCTCCATTGCCACAGATCGATCTGGCCTCGATTAGCTTTGTCTTGGTGAGCAGGTTGACTTGCCAACTTTGAAAAATAGATCGACGCAGATTTGGTATCATCCTTTTTTGGCTTTTGCTTTTTGAAACACTGTCGCATGGACCGTCTGGCATCTTTTGGAAGTAGGTTTGAATATAATCAGAGTAAAATATAGACTCATATACACTAAATATAGAATCGACACACCGCTTCTTTCAGCGGTCCGTTTCCTTAGCATCACTCTTGATCACTTCTCTGCTAGAATTAGCATCCATGTGCCAGTAATAATAATATGTTTGTAATTTCCGCTAATCAAAACCTACTACGCTGTGTTTTCTTGTTGAATGATCGCATCGCAATCGGCTAAAGTCAAAATTTAATGACAGGTAGCGAACCCTAAAGCTCACTGTGAGCATTAGCTCAGCTAGCTTCGTCAGTGTTGCTTTTGTTAGCTGATTAATAAGACCACTGCTGCCGCTGTCTTGTTTAAGCAATTCGTTCCAGTCTTTGGGTTATGTCCGAGGATAGCTGGACTTTTTAAGTGTTTATTCAGAGAGCTAATGTCCCCTTTAGATGACCCTTTCGACAAACCACCGTGCAAAGGTTGCTCATCTCATCTCACCGAACCTTACATCAAGTGTGCCGAATGTGGACCTTCCCCTTTCGTGCTCTGTCTGCAGGTTAGTAGATGACAAATTTGTCTGATGAATTGAATGAATGAACACCAACGAAAGTCTGTTTTTTTTATTTCAGTGTTTCACCAGAGGCTTTGAACACAAGAAGCACCAGAGTGATCACAAGTATGAAATCATGGTGAGTAGAATAAACATGTTCGGCTGTTGTTCACACAGACCCTTATAATAATAATAATAATAATAATAATAATGATACAGTGTATTTGTATAGTGCTTACAGACTTGAAAAAACAAGTCACATTGCTTTACAGTAAAAGAGATTGAACATTAAAAGTAAGAATTAAGAGTAAAATCCCTAAAATTTGATGGTGATGGAGTTTGGAGAGTAAAAGCACCTGAGAACAGATGTAGTGCATAAGTTGTGTTTTGAATTTTGGGACGTCAGTGTGGTCAAGCATGTGTTTGGACTTGGGGACAACGAGGAGACTGGTATCAGAGGAGTGGAGGGGGGAAGGTGGGAGGTGTAAGGGTGAAGAAGGTCTGTGAGGTGATAGTGGAGGACTTTTTGTTTAACCTCACCTCCTCATACAGACATCAGACTTCCCTGTTCTGGAGCCTGGGTGGACGGCACAGGAGGAGATGGCACTGCTGGAAGCGGTGATGGACTGTGGCTTTGGAAACTGGTCAGTTGTTTGTGTTCAAACTGTGATCTGAATCTTGCAGTTTAATGTCTCCATCCATCTGCTTTAGACGTAAATAGAACAGGAAGAACTCTCTGTGTCTCTTAAAGACACAGCCGTGTCTGAAGTGTAGAATCATTTTATTGTGACACACTCAAAATCTGATTAGAAAAGAAATTTTACATGTAGGGTGGATTTATTCATGGAACCTTCTTATTATTTTATGTTAACCAACTGAATCATGATATAATGATATTAATAAATGTGTGCTCTGCAGGCAGGATGTGGCCTATCAAATGCGCACTAAAAACAAAGAGGAGTGTGAGAACCACTACATGAAGAACTTCATCAATAACCCGCTCTTCTCCTCCACCCTGCTCAGTCTGCGGAAAACAAAAGACTCTCATTTTGCAGACAGCGCCATTCCTTTCAAACGTCAGTACCTGCTTCATCTACTGCCTTCTTTTTTTTTTTTTCTTTAATGTGAAGACAGCCAGCAGTCGGTGTCATCACCATTTGAACAGGCTACCAGCCAAAACCATCGTTATGACTGAACAATATCAGGTTTGTTTGGTAAAATGACTGTCATGTTAGTTATGTGGAGATTGATGGGAGACATAGCAGTGACATGTGGCTCCAGGCTTCCCAACAGTTGGACAGAAGCAGTTGGTGAACCAGGAACTTGTCTGACTTTCTTCCCGGCCATCTGTCGACGTGTTTAAAGATTTCATGTTCACGCTACAATTGGCACGCCTGCAGCAGAGATGGAGTTTTCACTGCATTTCTCACATTTTTCAGTACTGCTCTAAGTCTTGCAGAGACAAAATGTCTGTGGAGTGTTTCCACTTACTCTTTTCCCTTCATTTTTCATAATCGTTTTCTAATCATAAGATGACATATTTACCTTTGTGTCCCCTGCAATGGAATAGAAAATAGAAATCACGTCAAGGAGGAAACGCACGTATGTTTTAGCTCACAGATGTTTTTTTTCTGATGCCACAGCCACTGACGATCCCCCTCGGCCTACGTTCGACTCTGTGCTGTCACGAGACATGGCGGGATACATGCCTGCCAGAGCAGACTTCATGGAGGTGAGGGGACACTGATTTATCTTGTCTGCGTTTTAATTCTGCTGACGTGATACAGTCTGACATTTGCCATGTTTGACATATTTCTTCCTGCAAGTCATAAATCAAATGTGTGCTTAATTAATTTAATGTCACTAAAGTGATGCCCTTTTTCTTGTCTGTCAGGGAATGACACATACTGTTATACGGAATATATTTCTTTTCACTGTAATCACTTAGCTCATCCTCTGCACTACATATTTTCTCCCTGTGTTTTCAAGGAGTTTGACAACTATGCAGAATGGGATTTAAAAGACATTGACTTCGTGGACGATGACTCAGACATTTTACGGGGTGGGTAAAGGACTAATTGCTTTGTTTTTGTGGTTATTAACAAATGAAGGAAACAGAAACACTTAATCTGCAGCACACACTTCCATCTTGTTAATTTTATTCATCTGTTTTAGCACTCAAGCTGGCAGTTGTTGATATTTATCATTCAAGATTAAAGGAGAGACAGCGAAGGAAAAAGTAGGTATTTTAATGTATTACCTGATAATGTTTTCCAGCATTGTGTGTTAACCCAAGTTTGTCAGTAGATGGCGACATAGTACTTCTCAAATGACCCTCTGGAGCTTCAAGTCCCACAATTACTAATTATGTTTCAGTGGTGAATAAATTAATTTAATACAGGATTTTAAACTAAGGAGACAAATATTTTAAACCCGACATAGTAATGTATCAATGCATTCACGTTGCTAATATATTTATAACTTCACAGACTGCAGGGAGTCTTTCAGGTGCTGCAAAATGATTTTGGTTCACTGTCAATGCTGGAAAAAATGTAGAAATACCAGAGAGATCATTTGTTCACAAAGTAAAACATTCAATCATGTAGTTGTTGTAGTTGTGTATTGAACTTGAGGTGTTGTATGGAGCAGATAAATCCAAATATACATTGTTATACTGCTCCAGTGTTCTCTGATGGACACTTCCCATTCAGGCGGTCGTACTCACTCTACAGGACTTTATGATGACTGTATGATGCAGTTCACTCCAGGTGAAATGTTCGATGTGCAGACTCAAGATATTTCACATTCTTTCCAAAAACGTCATTTTTTCGATCTATATTTCAATAATTTTTTGTACAAATGGATCTTGTGCTCCAGTGAGTCCTGTCCCCAGCTGTCCTTTGACACCTTACATGTCAGTCCTCGCTGTAATGCATCCACCACTGAATCAGCCAGAGTGAGTTTGTGCTTGCTGAGCATGATGGAAAGGCGTGTTTGGCTTCGGCGGCATGTGGTTTTATGTTTTCCACACCCCCACTTTTTTAAAAAAAAATCTTTTTATTTCCTAATGCTGCTAACATGTTGCATGTCAGAAGGGACTCTAGCCTCCAGACCTCTGAGACCAACAGACCTTTTACACAGTTTGACCCAAAGCACAGTGTTGGGCACATATCTTCCTGCAGTTAACTACACGTATTTGAAAATGAAATGGGACCTTGAGTTTGCTTTGCGCTAAACTGAATTCTTCATTTGTTTTCAGGATTATTCGGGATCATGGACTCATCAACCTGCGAAAATTCCAGAGTGAGTGCTCGTTTTAACTTCACTGGGCTGTCACAGCACTTATAGCAACTTGGGGAGGCATCTGATATCTACCAGCCAAGCTGCTGCTGAGGGTTTCTATGGAAGCACACAGACAACCCCCCCCCCCCAACACACACACACACCCTCCTTGGGCCAATGAACTGTGCCAACACCTGATCGTGTTTACGATCAAGAATGCAAATGCTGCGTCCTAACTGCTCCGTGATGATTAGATCTCCTTGCAAGGAGCATTGCTGCAGTAAAACCTGACATGCAGGGTCTCCATTTATTGATCCACCTGTCACAGCGTGGATTTCACCGAGTTCAGTAATGTAATTCTTTGCGTCTCTTGGGTGGATGTATTAAAGGTCAGACAGATGGCGAGCGCCTTCTGTAAATGGGTTTGCCCAATTAAACCCTCTGTTGTTTTTCCCCTTTGAATGTGTTCGACCACCCAGCCCATCGTCATATCGCCACGTGTTGCTCTGTGAAATGGGCAGTGTTTTGCAAGTTGAAGAATTCTCCCCTCATGGTTTATTTATGTATCCTGCAGCCTCCAGTTAGCCCTCCTCCCTTTCTCCCTCTTTTCCCTTATCTCTCCAGTCTTTCAAGACAAAAGGGAGCTGAGAGGAGCTGCAGAGCTGCAGGCTGGTTGTCATGGAGACTGTCAAAGACTGTGTGTGTGTGTGCTGATGTGTGGGTCACATGCAATAATGGAGATGGTATCCAAGCATGAGCGACGCACAGTATCACGTCTCAGTAACGGCTGCAGGTAGATTGTCCACTGTTCTTGTGACAGAGCAGAGCGTCGGACGTCTCGGAGGAGCTGGTGACATGAGATGATTTGGGTCGTCATTAACTTCCTGTCACCCTTTTTTTCCCAGTTTGTTTGTCTGCTGCTATGAGACCACACAGGAGTCCTTGGTACCTAACATGTTTGCGTTGCTCTCCTCTATTTTGCATGACTCCATTGTCAAAATGGCATTTTGCTAATTAACGCTGACATGCAGGAGCCTCATGGAAGAACTTGACCAGCGCACGCACCCACCCACCACTCATCTCACACACCCTCAACAGCTTTCCTGTCTGGCTTGACACTCAGCTGTTACACAGCAACACGGGTGAAGACTTGAAATAACATTTGCACATCAGACAAAATATTTCCGACTGTGACACTTTGATTCAAAAAGTGTTCCTGATCATCAGTCTGTTTTTTTTTTTTTTTAATCACTTAAATGTCAGAAAGCATCTTCAATCAAGTCATCAGATTTTATTTGTGTGGCAAAAAATGTCAACATGACTGTTGGGTTGGAGGAAGTCAGTGGACCCACAAAACTGTTTGTGGGGAATGAATCTTCTACGTTTGTTCACATCTAGGCAACTCTCTTTCTCCGCTCTTTCAGTGCTGGAGCGTTGCTACCCAAAAGACGTGCAGGAGCTGTACGATGTCATGAGACGATTCGCCCGAGTGGCTGGACCGATTGAACATGACAAATTCATCGAAAGTCACGCACGTTAGTATTCAACTGAATTTCACACGGTGCATGAAAAGTAACAGAACAGGCTCATCATCATCATTCGCTGTCAACATGATCGTATTATTTAAATGTAATCATTCTCTCTTATAGCGTCACTGTTTGTGAGGTTTCTAATTCACTACCCTGAAGGGATAAACATGTCCATTCAATCACTGTTGTAACCATGGTGGAGTTCACAAACTCTCCCTTCTCTCCACGTTTCATGTGAAATCTGTTAAATGTGAGTTGAACAAGCATGAATGGCTCAAAATGCATTTGAAACTCTATAAAAGTGCCGGTATGATGTGTGACGCTGAGGTCATATAACACTCGTAACCTCCTGTCTTTCTTCTTCCAGTGGAATTTGAGCTGAGGAGAGAGATCCGCAGGCTGCAGGAGTACAGGAAAGCAGGGATCAAATCCTTCTGCAGTGAGTCAGCCACTGCCTGTCTCCGCCACATGTATTCATACTTCAGACTGAGGCACTGACAGCAGATCACAGGCCTGTTACAGAAAGCAGTCTAGTCTAAAATGTGGTCAACTGCAAAGTTTTCAATTCTATTATCCTGTAAGCTGAGAGAAATCAACACTTCTAACTGGCTATTCTTTGAGTGATTGTATCTGTTGTATCTAGTTGAAATGTCACATGGAAAGAAAAGCATTTTATTGAGTTGTTGTATTGTAAAAGTGCGTCTGCTGTGTCAGCTATTTGTGCCGAGGCTGTTGTCATTCAATAGCAGTCCTTCTGTTAGCACATCGAAACGTTTAGGTTCACGAAATAAAGTCATGGAATTTGGCAACAGATCGATAAACGTATGAGGAGTCTTCAACGTCAGTTGTTGTCGTCAGGTGCCAAAGTGTATGAGCGGGTGAAGCAAATGCGTGAGGATGAGCGGAGGAAGAGGACCATGTTGTGCGACGTGCTGCAGTACATCCAGGACAGCAGAGCCTGCCAGCAGTGGCTCAGCAAACAGGCCGCGATGTGAGAATCCACATTTCCTCTTTGTTACTCAACGTCCAATAGAAACGCCGGGGAAGTGGCATCCTCCTGACCTCTGTCATCACACCCAGCTCCAGGCATGCTGAGATATATTAAGCACACGTTTGTATTACTGTTTGACATCTTCCACCTCAGTCTCTCCGGTATTTTTAGTCTGTAATGAGCCGCTGCTCTTTGTTTTTCCATCCAAGACCCTTTATTTTTTTTTTAGCGTTATCCAAGTACATCAGATTATTCTACCCCAGAAAGTCTCCACTGCGATGATTCATCTGCTTTGGATGCCAATCCCTGGAGTGACAATCGTCAGCACACAGCCTAAAAATGCAAAGTGGGGCGTGTGTGCATGTGTCTCTATAGAGGCTGATCGTGATGCTGACCGTTTCTTCTTCTACTACTAATTACAGAGACGCTGGCATCACTCCGGCCGTCACTACGATCACAGTGTCAGGTACGAGGCGTTTGTCCAGACTCTCTCTCTGTACTTCTCTGTCATTTGGCTCGGCCCCAGGCGCAGTCCCTAACGTAGCCACTCCTCCATAAACACATTTTAAAAAATAGGCCAACTGTTTATCTCGCTTCTTGCTTTTCCCTCTCAATTAGTTGCCTCTGCGTAACCATTAGAGCTGTGCTGTGTTTACAAATGTCGCTGTCTCCTACTACTCCTACTACTAGCAGCCTACTATGATAGAATGTGACAGCCGTGCTGCGTTTCTGCTTACTTCTCTTCTATCCACAGCAACAGGTAGACGGAGCGCCCCTCCCCTCAACCTCACCGGGCTGCCAGGAACGGAGAAGCTCAATGAGCGAGAGAAAGAGGTACCACGTCCACTTCTCTGCACCTGATGGGTGCTCTACTGTAACCCTCATCGCATTGAACTCAGTCTGTCTGCAGGAAAAGGTTACCGGTGTCTGTCTTTATTAACTTCAAACAACAACTGGTCACAGAGAGCGGATCTTGTTACTGCTGCAACTCCAACAAGATCCGCTTCCGTTTTTTTGCTCACAAATGACCTTTGGTTCACAAACACAGTTGTATTTTGTGGTCAAACACAGAGGTGCCCACCGGCTGTGGCCAAAGTCACATGATGCATGCAAAGACAGTAGTTTAAGGTCTGCGGGGGGCGGGGTTGAGGGTCTCAGCCCAGATTGTTACTGTGTTCACAGCAGATGAAACAAACCACCGTTAAGGTGCGTTCTATGAGTCAGAATTTGAGTCGTTTTCTGAGTTGTGGATGGAACGTTGACAAATGGAACGCCTTTCCAACCAGTTATCTGTCAGCATGAACTTGAACTGTTTTATTTGTTACCAATAGCTTTGTATGGTGTAGTTGTGTGTACAATAGATCATAATGGGCTGTTTATTGACTAACAACTAGCTTTTTTTCCCCCAAAGTGCGAATGTTGTGATGTAAGTGGAACACAAACAAACTTGGTTTTCACCAGGAAACTACATCAGCGAGAGTTACCGACTCGGATGTCCACTGCAAGTGGAACGCACACTAAGGCTTCTGTATGCTTCAATTAAGATGGAGAACGTTTGAACATGGAGGCAGATGCTTTTGACCTCGTCCAGCCTGCTCCTCCTTTCAAAGCAGCAGCACTTATCTGAAGCCAAAACATCAAGCGCTACGTTCAAAGCGCTCTGATAACAGGATGTTGTGCTGATGCCGTTTTGTAATCCTTTTTGTGTGTGTGTGTGTGTTTGTGGATTTTTGCTGTTTTTTGGTACTGAGAGTACTGTCTTACATAAGCTATTTATGTAGGCTCAGTGAACAGCAAG
>CAAKHB010005063.1:76259-89132 GCA_901007665.1 Aeoliscus strigatus
CTTCAGTCTCTGTGCTTCTTGACTCACGGAGACGGAGGGGAGATAAATGTGTGCCACTCAGCGACACAGTCAGACACAATATTGGCAGAGGTTTCTCCTCCCGCGGCAGCAGAGCGTGGGCCACAGTCTACGCCCTCTCTGTTTACCTCCATCACACCTGGAGCGATGGAGCTGCCTGCAGGATCAGCAGCAACTTTATTTAGACCCTCCTGTGAGCTGGGGGTAGCATCTCCACAGCCGTCAACGACAAAACACTTTCCATTCTACTCGTCTTACCACCCGGCTGCCTGTTGCTCACGCACACGTCAACGCAGACTGAAATAAACATCTCTGATGTTACCGGGCAGCTGGGACGCTCTGTGGAGATCAACCGGTTGACTTTATTCAGGGATGATCGCTTGTCAACTCATTCGCCGACGACACAGATACTCTGATAATCTGCTGGAGCTTTGAGCACACATTCCCAGACTGGAAAGAGAGGCCTCCAAGTTCAAACAAGTTCAAAGGCTTTATTATGTTTTTTACTTTATTATATTTTCAGAAAAGTAATTCCTGACGAGATGAAACTTTTTTTTTGTTTTCAGTGTAGTTTCGGCTTTGTCGGCTCAACATCAGGGTGAAACGTCATTTCTTTGAATCTGATGACTTTTCCACGTTGGCGTTTCACGTAGAGGTTTTGTTATTGTTTGATAAGTCGCAGCCTCGGTCCACTCCGCTTTACAGCAGAGGACTGTGTTCCCGTGCTGTAAACAAACAGCCCCCATCCACCCTCATCGTCTAGGGAACCCACAGAATATCCTCTGAGGTCGTAGGTCGTCTGCACATTGGACGGCTGCACAAAGCATTGCGTGGGGGAAACGAGCGCGGCCCCTCCGCTGCGGAGCTCTTCGGTTATCGTGTGTTACAGACGGTCAGGGTTAATCAGTGTCAGCTCCTTCACGACGTGGCTGCAGGTGCTTGTGCTTGAACGGCGATGGTGTCGTTGTAAATTTTCAGCCGTATGAAACCATGCAGCATCTTCCCCAGAACGCCTCTGACTCATCTGACATTTCGGTCTAAACCCCAGTGCCTGTCTCTGCAGCCTGCAGCTCCGTGCGTCTCCCTCCATCTCGCTCTCCTTTCACTGTTCTAATTTCACATCTATCATTCCATTCCCCGACCTTCCATGTCACCATTTCCCTTCTCTTTAAACGTTCAGGGGAACCTCAATCAACGTCAGCACACACAACAGCCTCTCATTGCTCTTCTCGCCCCGTCTTTTAAAATGATGCATTTCAGGCACAAGCTTGGGGAAAAAAAAAAAAAAAAAATCATGTCATGACTGTCTTCAGACACCCTCAAACCAGCTCTTGTGGCGGCCCCGCTGCTGTTTGTTTCCACTTGGTTCAATCTGGAATGTAATTAGGTGCGACTCGGAGCCAGGCGCCATGGGTTTATGGATAGCAATAATATCATCCCCAGGAGCCCTTTGAAATGGGATTGACTTTGGAAGACATTTCCAATTAGTGTTTTGTACACGGATGTGTTCACTAAGGGCTGTGGAGAAAGCCGAGCGCGTTCACGGGCCGTCCTGTGGGTCTCCGAGCTGTGTCCTTAGCCCGTCTGAGCAGCCACTGGCTCGAGCTGTGGGATCACGCTGCTTCTTCCATAATGAGATTGGAAATAACAGGCTGAGCGAACAGGCACAATATTTGTTTTCTACATGTGCCTGTAGCCCGCCATGAACATTTTTAAACTGGTAAAAACGTGCGCCCTCTCTCTATCTGTGTGCGTGTGCGTTAAATTAGATTCGCAGTCAGCAGCAGAGAGAAACAGGAACTGATTGTCTGTGTGCAGATGCAGGTTGAAGACCCGCGGCATGATCACGCTCTCGTGTTTGGATCTGAAGCTGCTGGACCAGGTGTTCCTCACCAGCGAACATGAACTGAACCTTCAGGACCTGTGTCTGTACACGGACCTACGAGCCGTAGAATCGATCTATCCTCAATGAATAAGAGTCAGTAAGAGTGTTTGTATACGTGCGTGTACAAATAAATACACTATTGATTAGTGATTAATGTCACCTCAGCCATCGTCTTTGGCAGACTGAAGATGGCCGAGAATCTTTCTGGACATTGAGCTTTTCCTGGTTCTTGTAACTTTTTGTTGTTGTTTTTTTGGCCCAGGCACCTGATGAGTGTTTCTTTGGACTTGAGTGCAAACAGTGAACGCACACACAACCTGTGTGAATCAATCCGCACGGGACACAGCAGAGGACGAGTAACATCAACTAAAAATGTATAGAAGTTGGTTCTTTGTCAGAAACGGTTGCAGCTGGTCCAGCTGCTGAAGACGGTTTCTTGTTCTGATACAGAAACGCTGTCAGAACTGAATTCCAGTCGAGACTGACGCTGATACCGGTGGATAAGAACGTTCCAGCAGTTTCAGTATTTTCCGGCGGGAGGCTTCATCCTCCCACCACGTCAGAGTGAAGAACTGATGCCACACTGAGCAATCCTGCTGAGAGACAGATTATAAATGAAATGGGCCCACATGGTCAGCTGCGAGCACAACGAATGCAGACGGCTGCAGTTTGTGTGCAGCAGATAGACGTCGTTGTTTACACACACACACACACACACACACACACACACACCAAGAAAATGAGTTCATACATTAATAACTAACTTTAGAAATCGGTGGTGTCATGTTGTAAACTTTCTATGACTGGGTTTACACGTCCGTCGGCAAAGAGATGCCTCACATGAGGCAAATCTGCTGCAGGGTCAACGTGAACGTTGGACTCCAAAAACACACAAACTAGAAAAGCGTTGACTCGGGACAGAACCGTCTCTGACCAGGCGGTGTGACGTCAGTGTGTTTTCCAGATGATTCACCTTGGTCCGGTTCCTGGGTCCAACTGTTCCACCAGCATACACATGTTCACAGGTGTTCATCGGTGATGAACAGGTGGATCACGACCCCAGATGCATCAGGAGGCTATGAACTGAACGGACGTGTCAAATGGGACTTGAGTCCTGTCTCCTCCTCCTCCTCCTCCTCCTCCTCCTCCTGCCATCTAATGCTCCTCCCACCTCCTCTTCCTCCCCTGTTGTCTCATCCTGCTCCTCCCACCTCCTCCCCCTTCTACTCCTCTTTCCTCCTCCTCCTCTACACACCGATCCGCCCTCATACAGCTGCTGTTCACTCTCTGGACTTCCACCTGCATGTTGCGGTGACTCTCGTCGGTTCCTTCTCCACCACCTGGTCTCTCTCTCTCTCTCTCTCTCTCTCTGTCCATCTCCATCCTGTCCCTCCACCCTCCCTCCCTGCTTCCCTCCATCCTCCGGCCGTGTGTGTGCGTGATCGGGCAGACTGCCGCTTACACGGCCGGAGTGTGACCGAAGCGGATCGCAGCCCGTCGGATCGACCTCCGTCTCGGCCCGAGGGAGTCGAAGGGTGAGTTGGTGGAACCAGTTTATCCTTTGACTTTATTGTCCATCACGGCAAACACACTGCGCGTGTGTTTGAGCTGAGCAGAGCGCTCCTTACCCACGCGCACGCACGCACACGCACGCACGCACACACACATACACACACACACACACACACCGATGTACAGCTGTTTCACACTTTCCCCACGCGACAGTATACAGATAAAATCCAGCTGCCGAAGTTGGACGTGCGCGTACACGTCTCGCCGCGTGTGCGCGCAGCGCGCTCCGGCTCCTTCCTTCATGTACATTATTCAACTTGTGGAGTCCTTCACTTTCCATTTTCACTCCATCCGTGGCCCGTGGAGCTCCTACTGTGCAGGAGAGGAACATGCACGAACACCACAGATGGAAGTGAAATGTGCTGTGAGCAGAAAACATCTGACAACAGTGAAACACTGCAGCTTTTTATTGTGGAAAGGTGAAGTAGACTCCTGCCGTCAGCAGAGATGAACACCAAATAAGTGGTTTTTTTTTGTGGCTGAGGGCATAGAGAGGTAGTAATATTAGTTAGTTAGTTAGTTAGTTAGTATCCTGCATTAGATAGAGCATATGTGCAGTACCTATTGTCCCTGGGGTCCTCATGTTACATTCTCATCTTAAACATACAAAATTCCAACAAAATTCCTTCTAACTTCCATCCAGTAGTTCTATTATTTACTTTTTTTTTTTTTTTTTTAAAATAGAAATACAGAAAAAAAGGGGAGAGAAAAAATGGAACATTTTGGGATCACAAGATGAACTAAGGGTGACACGGTGGTGCAGTGGTTAGCACTGTCACCTCATAGGTCCCAGGTTCACCTCCTGGCTTTGGATCGTTCTATGTGGAGCTTGCATGGGTTCTCTTCAGGTACTCCAGCTTCCTCCCACTTAATTAATGAGTGGGAATGGTTGTGTGTCAATAGGAACAGTAACAGAGCAGGCAGATGAATGAATGATTAAAGAAAAATAAACTGAATTCACCAATGAGAAGCACTTAACACAATTGTCTTCTCGGTATCCCATGTGTAATTTTTTTAAATTTTTTTTATTTTAGGTTAAAGCAACTTCTATTACTATTTGAAATGAAAAAGCGTGGTAATAAATCCCACGCCATCATGGCTGTGTTGTGAAATTACACATTTCTGTGTGCGACAGTGATGACGGCGCCCGGCTGTCGTCAAAGCCTGTGGACTCGGTCCTAACCGCTTATTGACCTTTTGTTCGAAAACCCACCGCAGATGTCGTTGGAGCAAACGGAGCAGTTTGGGGAAATAAAAAAAATAAACTAAAAACCTTGTCCAACCCCGCCGTCGTCCGTCCTTGTCATAGTGATTTCCCTCTGATTGTTATCTCGACCACAGGCTGCATCAGTCAGTGATGAGCTGTCTGTGTCTGCTTGCACCTTTTCCATACATATGTATGTGTTTTATTCTGCAGCGTGAATGAGACTCCGCCAGGAACTTGATGTTAACGTTGTCGTCTGTCGACAAGCTTCAGTGTCAGAGAGAGAGCGAGCTCCTAGTTTTCTGCAAGTGGGTCACCTTTCCCGTTGGCGTCAACGCAGGGGGGAACCAAGACCCGTGTGGGGAATCCTCCCACAGAGAGCGCAAAAAAAGATTTGTCAGGCGGAGCTACCTGTTGACTGACGGATGGAGGCTCTTTGTGAGAAAGACATGAAGATGAAAACCTCAGGTGTGGTGTTTTTGAACGTGGCTCTCAGTGCAGATTTGTCTGAGAGCTGCGTTCTGAAACAGCAGATAACCTCTGCAACCAGGGGTATAAATAACCACGAGGATGGTGCAAATCTCACCAGAGCCCAGTGCGGAGCCACATCAGCACTATGACCCCTCTTGTCTCGACTCATACCGACTCCCAGCGAGCTTGTACGGTGGTCAGCAGGTTGCCACAGCAACAGAGTTTGCGCTTATCATAGCTAATTGAGTATCATGTTTTCTTATCGCCTATGAATGAATGCGGCGACTGTTTTGTTCCTGTGAACAGGAAAGGCAGGCAAGACGTTTGCTGTGCAGACATATTCGGCAAAAACAACAAAACAAAACAAAAAACACACCGTCGTAGGCTTCCCACAGTGTTTGTGCCATTCTGATGTTGTGCTCATTGACAGCTGGTGGGACAGCCGAGCCACAGTCAGCTTTGTAGGCGAATTACGAATGAGGTTTTCTGTGAGCAAGGGAGAAAAAAAACAAACAAACTTGCAACAGGTGTTGGTGAGAAATAGAGAAATAACAGTTTCCAACAGCCGCAATTCCCACATGACAACCAGGACTGAGATGAGCTAGTTATTATTCTTCATTTGAAGAAAAAGATGAAATAGAATAGAACAGACTAGAATAGACTGTCATTGTACATAGTACAAAGAAATTAGGATCAGTGATCAATGCAAGAAGACATTTAAGAGTACACAGTATACGTAACATAAAATTGAAAATGGAATGGGAAAAAATGTGATTCCACAGTGACGCCACTGTGTTTCTGTGGTAAACGAGTCCTGCCTGGACGTGTAGTGTGTTTGTGTCACGACGAGCGGGTCATGATTGCGGTGGTGGTGGGACGGATCCTTGAGGGGTTGGCTTTTAAAAAAAAAAAAAAAGAAAAAAAAAAAACCTGTTCAGAGATGGAGATGTTGACGATTTTTGACGGACGTATGATTTTTGGGGCTGTGTTGACGACCCTCTGAAGGACATGAATGAACTTAACAAGCGCAGACAGGGGCAGGTTGTATAAGACCAGTGACGGACCAGTGTTCTGGTGGATCAGTACTACAGCACATGATTGGTTTGGGCAAGATAACCTCCATCTAAATGCCCTTTTTGAATAATGATTCCATCTGATTGTGGTCATGACTGTGCTCGTATCGTGTTGGATGCTGAATCCAGCGATATTTGTGAAAATATGCAAAGTCGTCTCACCCAGCGTGAGCATGAATAAATCACTGCACATTGTTCTTCATGCAAAGTATATGTTTCGCCCCTGCGAGTGTGCGTCTGGTGGGTAACTAATGGTTGCTGGGTTTCGTAGTCACTGGCCACAGCGTTGAGGGATGTGAGACCAACGGTACGGTCACAGTAACTCTTTGTGAGACGACTGAGGAGAGTTTCTAGTTTGGATGCAACAAGTCAGAGATTTTTCAAATAGCCATCTGCTTCCTGTTTAATCATTAGATTCACATGTACGGACACGGTTTGCAGGTGCTTCTTGTTCTTCCTGCAGGCTGAATTCCAGTTTTAAAGCTGTTGACCCGTGTGTCTCGTTAACCAGACTGTAGCTGAAAATGGAAAAAAAAAAAAAAAGACCTGCCGGCCGGAGCGGTGTGCGAGGTGTGGATGACGCACGACAAGGGGGCAGTGGTGTGTGACGTAACGCCTGGAGCTGCTGCTGATAACACAAGTATTAACACACGAGGCAGTTTCCATCGGTGAAGCCAGGAAGGAGGGGGGACCCACTCGATGGTTCCTCTGATCACAGACGTTCCTCCGCGGTAACATGAGGCAGGATTTAATTGTTTGGGAAACAAACAGTCCGATAAACGTATGGGATGAAGTGTGACAGTTTGAGTAAAATGGCAGTTTGGTCCCTCACCGGCCACGGAGAGAGGAGACGGAGCGTCTGCGGGCGGCTGAGACGGGCTGAGTTCTACCTCCAGGGGGTCTGTGTGCTCAGATGACACAGCGCTGGCAAAGTGACTCTGCAAATGTGGTTGACGACTGACTCGTTAACGTCAATGGGTCATCCAGAGTAATGTAACTAATTACATCTGATTACACGTTGGATGAACGTCCTCAACTGTTTCAAACACTGAAATGTGTCAATTTCTTTAACTTCCACTGCTCCTGTTACACTCCTTTTATAAAAAAAAAACCTCAACACATCAATTAACATCAATAATCATCAATATTTCATGTAGATGATCATGTAATCACACAGTTTTCTCCAGTAATGTAAGTGACTACAGCTCTTATTCATTTGTAAATAAATAATGCCACTGGTTATTTCCCGACAGTTGTGATTAGAGACACAAAGACAATAACGTCTGTCTGACAGCATGCCCTGTTTTCTAACTTCAGACAGGAGAGAGGAAACATCTCTGGGAGACACAAGCGTCTCAGCGCAGTGATTTACTACAAACATGAGTTCAGCATCTGTGTGTTGTGTCTGTGTAAACAACAGCGGTGTTACTCATCCCGAGTGTTTGTCGGGTGCTCAGCCGACACTGACGGAGGAAAACGTTCATGTGTTGTGTTTCAGGAGCCGTCTGCCTCGTCCCGCTGCACGACTATGACTCTGAGCTCCACGGGAGTTGTCTGTCTCTAAATTCACCGTCCGTCCTGAGTCCCCCGATGGGTTCCCGCAGCCAAGGCTTCTTCCACCACCACCACCACCACCACCATCACCACCACCGTAGCTCCATGGTGCCCGCCGCTGTGCCTAGGCTGCTGCCGGAGAACGGCAGCCTGCTGGGGGGCATCGCACAAATCACCCCCAACCTGTTCCTCAGCAGAGGAAATGTGGCGTCCAACCGCAGTTTGCTGCTGTCGAAGGGAATCACCTGCGTGGTCAATGCCACCATCGAGCTCCCCAACTTCAACTGGCCACACATGGAGTATGTCAAAGTCCCCCTGGCTGACATGCCCCACTCCCCCATCTCCCTATACTTCGACAGCGTGGCTGACAAGATCCACAGCGTGGGGCGAAAGCGGGGTGCTGTGCTGGTGCACTGTGCGGCGGGGGTGAGCCGCTCCGCCTCCCTGTGCCTGGCGTACCTCATGAAGTACCACCGGGTGTCTCTGGCTGAGGCCCACGCCTGGGTCAAAGCCCGTCGCCCCGTCATCAGGCCCAACGGCGGCTTCTGGCGCCAGCTCATCGAGTACGAGAGGAAGTTGTTTGGCCGGAGCTCTGTGAAGATGGTGCAGACTCCCTACGGGGTCATACCAGATGTGTACGAGAGAGACCGCAGGAGTCTGGTTCCGTACTGGGGCCTGTGAGAGCGGCTGCGTCCAACGAGGTGCTCGCTCAGCCGTCAGGAACCGCCGCGGGTTCACGCTTATCCTAGTCAAGAAAACGAGCCGCGTGTGCGTCTGTGTAGAGTTGTTTGTCATTTGAACAGATGGCGTCTGACTGAACCGCTGGTCGATGGCGCTTCCTGCTCCGACGACCTGCAGCTGTCTGAGAGGGGGGGGGAGAGGGGAGGCGACCCCGTGAGCGCAGACGGGATCACAATGATGTCAAACACACAAAAGAAGACAAAAAAAAAAGTTCACCGTGGAAATTTGTGCCTCCTGACGAGTGTTCGCAGGTCCAGCAAAGCATTCTGGGACGGTGCTCACTGGACGGCGGACGGTGATGAAGTCTCTTTCCTGTCACGATGTCATGTGGTGGTATTGTGCCAGTTTTACAGTTATCGTTCGTGTGAGGGACGGCAGCATGCTCTCAGTTCATGGTAGCATTTACGATAAATGGACAGTATACGTACATAGATGTATATGTATATACATACATGGATTCTATATACATATACATGTACTGATAGTGGGGAAAAAAGTGATTATGACACACTTAATCAGAGCATTTCAAGATGTTTTTTTTTTTTTTTTTTTGACCTTGAGAAAATTTAAAAGATCCAGTATAATTACAGTACAGTCAAAGTTTAGGGAAAGTTCCTGTGTAGCACAGGGTCGACTGTTCCAACGTGTGGACCACAATATGTTATTGTAGTGCTGTTTTAAAGAAAGGCCGGCAGCAGAAACATGCGCTCTGTAGGAGTACGTCGACTATTATACTTCTTACGCTGTAAAACACCACAAACTGACAGCGGTGAAGTGGAGTAGATGAGGTGGTGTGACATGAGAAGGCCGTGATCCAACTTTTGTCGCGTTGTGTCGTCACGTTTAAGGACTTTTCCAACGTCAACTCTGGAAATCATCAGATCATCCATCATGACCGCCATGGGGATTTTGAAAGAAAAAAAAAAAATGGAAAAAAACGCAAATGATGCGTTGATTCCTGCTTTTACAAAGAGTGTCCACTTTGTTGGGAACGGTGAAGAACGAAGAATGAATAACGCATCAATAAATTAGATGAAAAATGAAATCAATCAACAGTTTTCTCTAACATACTCGAGAAGCAGTATTAATGATGTGTGCAAACAATTATTCCCATGTTTAAGTAGGTGGTTATTAATGTATTTGGATTTTTTGTGTTAAAAAAAAAAAAGAAAAAGAAAAAAGCTTGAGGGAAAGAAACTCAAGTCCAGCCATTGTTTTTCGTTGCACGCCAGAACGTGAAGTTGCACTGATGATTCAACAGACAAAACACCCAACAAAACGTCCTTCTCACGTGACTCATCGCTGGCTTCTTTTGCTCAAACCGAAGTCATTTTGATTTTAACATTTTTTTCTTCAAACCTTTACTAAACAACCATGTAAAAAACAGTGTTTATGCCTGATAAAAGATTCATGTGGTCGTTGTTTGTGTCACACACAAACGTGCAGTGTGTCACTGTGTTGAGCTTCGGTATAATCGGTACATGTCGCGTCGACCCCGCAGAGATGACGATGAGTCGTTTCAAACCCACAGAGATCCTGCTTTTCTTCATTCATACGTTCAGTGTGATTTTTTTTTTTTTTTTTTCATATAAGAAAAGTACATGTTGGTAAATGTTTATAGACGGAGAAACAACCTGTAATCTGACTTCAAATCATTAAATGCCTCAAGAAATGAAATAAAGCAACAGAGCTCAGAGTCACTTTTGTGTTCTACGATGGAAAAACGATATCGTAGCGTTTTACCAAGAAAGCACAATTATTGTCTTGATTGTTTTTAATGTATACTGTACATTTCAGAATTATTATTTATACGTTTATTTTAGAAGCATCCTTTTGTTATCCTTGACTTTAAGTCGTAAACCTGAAACTGACACTGTCTCAGAGAAACATCGGCCCCCGTGTTCATTCCGCGCGACGTCTTGTGATGTCAAAGCAACATCTTGTCATTTATTTTCATTTGCTGTGGCCGCAGAGGAGCAGGCAGCCAGATGAGCTGTTTGTGTTGTCTCCACACTTGTGAGCGACCTCCGACGGGGTCTCCTCAATGGCTTCCATCAGCCACCGAGGGAAGGCAACGGAGTCCACCGCAGGCCTCGTTCTCGCTCGGGAAATTAGTCTGCCAGCTTCCCATCGTCACTGCGTTCCTGTCAGAGCATGCGTGTGGGTTCCAGGGCGTCACAAAGCTTCACCAGCAGTGCGGTACTAATGTTTGTCTTTAAAGCAGTGAGCAGAGTCATCTGAGGAGATGATGCTCACGCAGCCGCGACTCCACAGGAAGCGTCTGACTCTGGCTTGTTGTTTTCCTTAGGAAACCGTCTGGAAGCATGAAGGATGCTCAGTGAAAGTTCAAGGTGACTCTGTCGAAGCGAAGACAGATCCTCAACGGGCTCCGATGATACCAATCAGACAAGGTCCCGGTCGATTTTTTTTTAATTATCCTCACGCTCACTACAAGGTACTGCGGATTGAAGCTTTTCTTCCCCGTCCCAGACTTGTACTTTACATTTTGTGCGTCACAGTATTTTCACATTAATAATGAAAAAAAATCACTGAAGTCACGTACTCCTACTCCAAAGTTTACTCAACTCAGTATAAAAAATACTGTGATACTGACTCTGCTTACTGAAGTTGTTAATTATTATACTTATAGTAAGTGTATATGTACATGACATATATGAATATTTATCAACGGATTTCCCTGGAAAGGTTCTACTGCAACTTCATAGACTTTTATAACAAAACAAATGTGAAAAACTTAGGTAATTGTCGGATACAGTAGAAGAGTAATATGTCCTGATAACTCTCTGGGGTTGGACTTTTGAATTCCTGAGTATTTCAATAAGCTTTCATTGCTCCTTCATAAATTCATACGGATTCACGATGCGGTTGAATTGAACAGCCTGATTTAGATTCACTCAACGACCGGCTGAGATGATGAATATTGTCAAAACACAAACAGAACAAGCTTATTGAAAGGCTTTCTATGGATGCCAGTGTCATTTAATAAAAGTCCCCGAGGACACTTTGGAAATTGTTTTAGAGTTTCAGGTGAAAATGTATAGAGACCTTGGCCAACACAACCTGGGAGGAGTCCTTGTTCCTGAGCGGTCGAATGAGTGCGACTGTCTCTGTGCTGCCGTGACAACTCTTCCGTCTGACGATTTTAAAGCCTCGACCGTCTGCGCTGATTGATAAGACGGACAGTGAGCTGTGTTCAATCTGTACTGAGCCTCTGCACGGAGCAAATGACCATTGTCCGGGTCGTTAATGGTGAAACTGAAGCATCATAAATCCACTCAAACGTCGCCCTTCAGTGGTTTGTCTCAATAACGTTAAAAGGTTTCTCTGAAAGAGAAAATCGGCATTAAATCATTATCACCCCCCCCCCCCCCCCCCGTGTTGTCTTGTCAAAAATCTGCCTAAAACATTCTGGCACAATGAATCCCGCAATGTTCCGAGTCAAATGCTTTGGTTTATGTGAGGAAAGTTAATGTCTTTATTTTGAAGGTCTGTTTATTTCCTCCTTTCTACAGTTTTGGTCGACCTTTTGTCGACACTTTTCCTGGAGATAATCAGTGCATGTCCTGATGTCTGAACATGATTTTATTCATGAGGTCACAGCGATGCCTGGCATAAGAGCCACCTAATGAATGTGGATGTTTGCAGCTAATAAATAAAAGAAATGCTGTTCATGACAAACGGACCCTCAAATATTCACAAGTTCCTGACATCACGGGCTCAAAAATCAATCCATTCATACTATCTTACACAAGTATGTTTCTCAACTGCTGAGAATATCTTTGTTGTAACTCTTAGTGCAGTGCTCCCACTCCCATGACACACATTACGCACTTCGCACAGGGCACCAACAATCCACAAAGTAATTGTGCCTAGGGCACGCAATTGGCTTGACGCGGCCCTGCATTAGACTTTGAAATGACCGTCTAAAATAGTTTTTACTAATTTCCATGCTAAATAGCTGCGAGATGCTGAAGCAGGCGTGTTTCTCCCCTTTTTCTGACAAAACCGGAGGGAAAGGTTGAAGCATTTTAGCGCTGATGCAGTTGTTGTTCGTCAATAATGTGATTAGCTGTAGTCGTGAAAAAGCAAACACTTCTGTCTCCCCCACACACCCTCCACAGTGTTAATCTCAGTCCACTGTGACAGTTTGGGTGAGGGGGTATGGAGTCTGCACGTTGACATACACAGTCTCAGGCAGTAATTGATTTCAGCGATTGTAATGTCCTGTGTTCATCCAGAGAGGAGAGGAATTCATTTTCTGCAGGAAATGAATTAGGGACATAAAATGAGTGTTGGAGAGCACACCTGAACACAAGAGGAGGGACGATAATGAG